>JAZKJV010009799.1:0-285775 GCA_037367405.1 Ottelia alismoides
TTTTTTTATTTTAATTATAGTTATCGCATTTATGCCCCTGTGTTTCCCCCTTATTTTGGACCTCTTCTTTACATTATTTTTTTAATCCAAAAATAGCATGATGTTTGTTAATTGATTCTCTATACTTTGACATAATGTGCGCAACTTTGTGATTGATGGTTAATTAATAAATAATTGTTTTGTGAAAACTTGCATATTTGCCCATTTCTTGCTCTGAAATTCATAGTTGATTAACCACTGCTCTAAAAATCCCCGAAAAATCACACATTGTAGAGTTAATTGTGCTTAACATTGTGCTCAAAAAGATTGCATTTGCATTCATATTTTGTTCTGTAAAAATTATTTTGCATATTTTAGTATTTAATTTTTAATAGGTATTAAACCCCACATTTTGAGGTTTAGGATTTTTTTGAGATCTTTCACCTAGTGATAGATCTTAGATAATTTTATTCTTGAAAATAAGTAGGTTAATATTTATTATAATTAAATATTGAAAATCATTCTATTTGCATTTAAAAATCCATAAAAAATTCATATTGCATCCAAAAATTCCAAAAAAATACAGTGCACTCATTTCATCATATTTTACATTGTGGCCAAGCTTCGTATTTTTCGGACATAGTTTGAGCGTAATTTATATTTTATCCCTAAATAGGCTAAATTTGCATTTAACACCCCTTATTTGCATTAAAAATTCCAAAAAAAGACCGCCTCGAAAACCGAACACAAACTTTGATAGACATCACTCTAGGTTGTTCCTTTGCCTCCTTGTGATCGACCTTGGGACTTGCCCAAGTAAAATAAACATAAAACCACGAGATTAAAACTAATAATTTATTTGTGGTTATTTTCTTGATCGATTCCGATTGCTGCCTACAACGCACGACACATATTTTTTACGCACTTCACGATAAAAACAACTTTTTAACACCGGCATTTTTGGACTCGTCACTTGTACAATGTAAGTGATAGTGGCTCTTCCCAACTAAAATGTCAAAGGGACTGACTTCTCCAGAATGACAACCCCAATGATTCCTTAATCCAGCCCTCTACCATCTAGGAACGGGGTATTCCCTTCTAAGTTCAAGTGCAACCGGCTCAAGAAGAGGGGGAATAAGAGGTATAGAATTTTGGGAGCTCAACCAGTGTAGCTAAATCTCCCGCTGCAAGCTTCATGAGATGTAACATGGATACCATAAGCTTTTGCTTTATTGGACTATATACACTCCGGTGGGGTTATTAAATTTTCAATCCGACCCACCACTTTTGTGGAGTTCTTTTTGCATTTTTTTCAAGTGCATCTGTACAACATATCTACATGGTGCAGCATATATACAAGAAATTTTCCTCTTGAACCAGTAGACTATCCTTCTTTTGAAGCTTTATTGCAACCCACACTCTCCCATCATTCGACTTCATTGAAACTGGACTAGGTTGGGGTGCATTTCCCTCCCTAGACGAGGACGAATGTTTCCACCCGTGTGCGTCTCAGACTGGCAAATCCAACCCCCTCACCACTCCAACTGAGTTGAGCCAAGTGAAAGGTGCAAGTGTCCAAGTTAGGTGACGGCCGACAAGAGTCATGCGTGTGTTTCGAAAAGTTCTAGTTAGTCCACTGAGGTGACTTGAACCCAGCCCTGCTTTCTCAAAGAATTAAGTCTGAATAGACCTGAAGTACCTTAAACCTAGTTCCCATAAGGTTCCAGTGCAGTTAGGTGCAGTAAGGTCTAACCAAGCTCCAATTTGAGACTTTATTAGACTGATTCAATCATCAAGCTCACTCAAAAAGAATATGAATGTATGCTTATGCTATGCACAATGAATGATGCAATTTTTCACAAAGAGTTTACAAGAATTAAAGAATGTTTTTACACAAAGAAATTTTTGCAAATAAAAACTTGACACATTCAAAAAGGTGCATACAATTATTTACACAGGCGTACCGCCCTATTTACAAAAGGTAAAGGCTTTACAAGTTTGATTAAATACTTTATTCCGGTTGTTCAGAAAGAATTGTATGTATCTTATTCACAATTATAAATATTTTCATAATGTTTTTTTTATTTTTCATAACTAGTTTTGAAAATAATTTTTGCAAACTATAGTACACTATAATTTTTACAATCATTTATACGCATTTGAAAATCATTTTTGCAAAGATTTTTCACCCTGTATATACATTTTTCTCAACAATTTTGACAAACATTTTTCAAAACATTTGCACATAGGTTTTTCCAATCATTTCTTTCACACAAAGAAAAATTTTGTAATCCAAACATTTTCACAAGGTTGAAATCATTTCACATCAAATTTTTCAAAACTGGTCACACTATTTTTTTCAAATCATACTGTACAGGTATCTCACCTGATTTATTAATCAGAATATACAAAAGAAGAAAACTGTATTTGATGTATAATAAGGTTTTGGCTCTTATAAGCTTTATTTGGGATTATGCTTATTTTTGTATAAGAGATTTTTTGTGCAGACTCCTCGGACCTAGTTCGAGACTCCTTTTCAAAAGAATTTTGAGAATTCTAGTCCAAAATAATTTTGCAAATATGTACACGTCTTTGAAAATGATTTTACCAAGGTTTTACACAGTATAGATAGGTTTTTCAAAACAATTTTGACAATCAAATTTTTACAATCATTTGCACACTGATTTTCACACATTTTGATTTCACTCAAAGAAAATAAATTTTACATGCAAAACTGATTTTTGAAAGGTTGAATACTTGTACACACTATTTTCAAACAGTTTTCACAAAGTTTTTCACAAAAACTTTCTTTCACAAAACATTTTTCTGACTTAATAATCAGTATAAGTACAAAGAGCCTGAGGAGCTCACAATCATCTTTTATTATTATAAAGTTACTTATTGCTCTTTAGATTGAATTGTTGTTTTATTTTTCAGTATGAGTTATGGCTTATAGTATATACATGGTATATACGACCCCCCTATACTTAGCTTGAGCTATGTCCTCATAGATCGAAAGGAAAAGCAAAGACATAACTCGTACTGAGTATAGACAGATCTAATGAATAAATATGAAGGAAATGAATGAATGAGAAGTTGACCGTCCCCCCTATACTTAGGATCAAGTAACCCTAAGTATAGCAGACTATACAAAAAGCAGGGAGGGTCAAGAGTGGTAATACACAGATCGTACTCAGATTGTCTCCCTCTATACTTAGGGTAAGATACTCCTAAGTATAGACAAGAAGAGGAGACAATGGAGAGGATCGGACTGACATGAAAAACTCTAAGTGCACATCCCCACTATACTTATGACAAAGTACGTCCTAAGTATAGAAAACTGTCTACAAGGGCGGCACCTTTCAGATAGAAAGAGAAATTAGACAAGGAAAAGAAGAAAAGAAGAAAAGAAGACAATCAGATAAACAGTTCTTTGAGTACATCGTCTGAATCTTTTGATGTTGCAGCGGTTGTGGAAGTGTCATCATGTTGTACGAGTTGGATTGAGTCAACAACGGCCAAGAATGCATCTGGTTCTAAGTAAGGCTTCAGGAGTTGGTCGTTGACGACGAAGGGCTGTGCGTCAGGGGACAATTCTGATATGGCAATGCTTCCATTGTCACGTACTTCACAAACTCGAAATGGCCCTGTCCACTTACTCTTTAATTTGCCTGGAAATATCCGCAACTTTGCATCAAATAACCACACTTTCTGTCCAACGTCAAAGGTCTTTCGTCTGATGTGCCGGTCGTGCCAGCATTTCACCTTCTCCTTGTACATCAAGGTGTTATCATATGCATAGTCTCGGAATTCCAAGAGCCTGTTCAGATCATCTTTTCTCTTCTGACCACTTTTGCGTGAGTCCAAATTACAACTGCTGATAGCTCACAAAGACTTGTGAATTAATTCCACGGGCAAATGGCACGGCTTCCCATACACAAGACGATAGGGCGACATGCCTAAGGGGGACTTGTAGGCGGTTCGGTAAGCCCATAGGACTGAGTCCAAGAGTTGAGACCAGTCTTTCCTGTTTTGCCTAACAAGTTTCTGCAGGATAGTCTTGATTTCTCTGTTTGATAGCTCCCCCATGCCATTGGTCTGAGGATGATAAGGAGATGCGACACGATGGTCGATGTCGTACTCCTTCGTTAACTTCTTGACCTCTTTGTTAATGAAGTGGCTACCCCCGTCTGATATAAGAATCTTCGGTATCCCGAACCGCGAAATGATGTTCTTCTTCAGAAACTGGCATACTGTTCGGCTGTCGGCGGCTCGAGCGGGGATAGCTTCAACCCAACGACTCACGTAATCGACGGCGAGAAGGATGTGCTCAAAACCTTGACTGTTAGGGAAAGGGCCCATGAAGTCGATGCCCCATGCATCGAAACGTCTGCTATCTGAATGATTTTCATGGGCATTGAGTCTTTGGCAGTTAGTGTTCCTTTCAATCTCTGACAGTCAGTGCATCTTTTGACAAACTCAGTTGCATCCTTGAATAAAGTGGGCCACCAGAAGCCACACTGAAGTACTTTGGTTGCCGTACGATCTCCAGAGTGGCGTCCACCAGATTCGAGCGAGTGACAATGCTCGAGGATACTAGACTGCTCCGTCTGAGGAATGCATCTGCGCAAAATACAATCAGCTCCTTCTCTGAATAAAAGAGGATCATCCCATTGGTAGAAGCAGATGGTCGACATGAATTTGTTCTTTTGGTTCTTCGTCCAATCCGAAGGTGTTACCCCAGAGGCGAGGTAATTGACTATATCAGCATACCAAGGAAGAGAATCCACTTCTAAGATGGCTTCGTCAGGGAAGGTTTCTGTGATAGGTGCATTGCTCAGAGGAGGTTCATGCTGCTCTATTCTGGAGAGATGATCTGCTACCACATTCTGGACTCCAGATTTGTCCTTGATTTTCAAATCAAATTCCTGGAGGAGAAGGATCCAACGAATCAGTCTTGGCTTGGCATCCTTCTTCTGCTGTAGGTACCGGATAGCAGAGTGGTCGGTAAAAATTGTGACTTTTGATCCCAACAAATAGGATCTGAACTTCTCGAGGGCGAAAACCATGGCCAGCAACTCTTTGTCTGTCACTGTATAATTCCCCTGTGCTTCATCTAATGTTCTGCTGGCATAGTGAATGGCATAGGGTGCTTTGTCTTTCCTTTGCCCAAGAACCGCCCCGACTGCAAAATCTGATGCATCGGTCATTATCTCAAAGGGAAGATCCCATTCGGGCGGCTGTAAGATTGGAGCCTAAGTGATAAGCTCCTTTAGCTGGTTGAAAGCAAGGAGAACTGGCTGATCAACAGTGAACTCAGTCTCCTTGCACAAAAGTTCTGTCAGAGGTCGGGCAATGCGGCTGAAATCCTTGATGAATCGCCTGTAGAATCCCACATGCCCCAGGAATGACCTCACATTCTTCACTGACTGAGGTGGCTGAAGATTTGAAATGACATCCACCTTTGCCGGGTCGACTTCCATGCCACGTTTGGAAACGATGTGGCCCAGCACAATACCCTCTGTGACCATAAAGTGGCTCTTTTCCCATGAAAGTACTAGATTGACTTCTCGGCACTTCTGAAGCACTCTGTCCAGGTGCTCAAGACAAGAATCGAAACTATCACCATAGACAGAGAAGTCGTCCATGAACACCTCGAGAAAACTGCCTACCATCTCGGCGAAAACTGCTAACATGCATCTTTGGAAGGTTGCAGGTGCATTGCACAAACCAAAGGGCATTCTCTTGAAGGCGTAGGTGCCGAACGGGCAAGTGAAGATAGTCTTCTCTTGATCTTCAGGGGCGATCGCCACTTGGTTGTACCCAGAATACCCATCCAGAAAGCAGAAGAACTCCTTGCATGCTAATCTCTCCAGAACATGATCGATAAATGGCAAGGGGAAGTGGTCCTTCTTGGTTGCTGCATTGAGACGGCGGTAGTCAACACACACCCGCCAGGATGTTGGTACCCGAGTGGAAATTTCCTCTCCTTTATCATTTGTAACCACGGTGAGCCCAGATTTCTTGGGAACCACATGCAGTGGGCTTACCCATTTTGAGTCGGAGATGGGGTAGATGAAGCATGCGTCACACCATTTCGTGATTTCTTTCATGAGACATCCCGAAGGTTAGGATTCAGCCTTCTCTTAAATTCACGGGACGACTTGGCATCTTCTTCTAGATAGATATGGTGTGAACACAAGGCTGGATTTATCCCTCGGAGATCTGATACGCTCCAACCAAGTGCCTTGCGGTTCTTTTCTAGAACCTCGAGAAGCCGAGATTCCTGATCCGAATTCAGCCTGCTGCTGATGATGACCGGATACATTTGTTCTTCACCTGCAAGGAAAGCATACTTCATGCCTGCAGGAAGTGGCTTGAGTTCTGGTTTTGACCTGTCCACTTTATCTGTCACTTCAGATACCATGCTGGTGGTGGAATGTACTTCTATGAAGATGCTACCATCCTCATTGTCTTGTTGAGATCCCAGTGGTGTGCCGAATGGTTCTGCGCTAAGCGGATCGTGTTCGGTCTGGAGTGACTGCTCATGCAGATGCGCCTGCATCTGAGAATCTGTCTCCCAAGAATCGTCGGAGCATAAGCTGACTGCGCATTCCAAGTGCTCCTCAAGAGTGAGGATTTCTCGGGTCCATGGATCGTCCAATGATAAGGTTGAGTCTCTGATCTCCGCAATAAAATCACAGTCTGCTTCACATGCTGCCTGGCTCTCATCAGTTGTGGCATTCGGCTCTCTGTTCATGTTTATCGTGATCTGTTGAGTATTCGAGCTGAAAGTAATCTTGCCAGACCTGTAATCAACCACGGCGCCTGAAGTACGAAGGAATGGTCTGCCCAGGATGATAGGGGTCTGGAGTAGGGGTGCAGGCGAGTCCATATCAAGGACAACAAAATCAGCGGGGAATTGCATTTCCTGCACTTTAACTACGACGTCTTCCAAAAGACCTCGGGGCCGCTTGACGGATCGGTCGGCGAACTGAAGGATCATGCGTGTTTGCTTGAGCGGACCCAGCCCGAATTCTTGCATTATAGACGAGGGCAGAAGGTTGATGGAAGATCCACTATCAAGGAGAGTGCTCTTGAATACTTGGTCAAAAATCTCACAACTGATCAGAGGTGCTCCTGTGTCTTGCTTCTTCTGTGGGAGGTTGCTGATGGCAGCAACGGTGGCCATGGATAGCACGTGCTTCTCCACATCTTTGCGTCTGTTCTCAAGTGTTGGGCGACGCTTGTTGGTACATGCCTCCTTTAGCCCTTTCTTCACAGCTGGCATGTATTCCACGGCCTTTAGTAAGGGTATCTCAACAGTCAGCTTGTCTAATATGTCCACAACTCCTGGATCAGACAATGCTTTTTTTCGTTTTGCAATTTTTTTGGATTTTTCTATTGCATGAGGAAAAGGAATATGTACATCTCGAGCAGGAGAAATAGAGTTCTTATTTACATCAAAATCATCGCCCATAGAATGTTGTACATCCGTACTACAAAAAGGAGTACAAGCTGTGTCTTGGCATACTGGTGCTCCCGGGCGATCAAGAAGGGTAGCGTCTGCTCCGTCGGCTGGCGAGGGATTGGCTGCTGCTGGCGGCTCCTCCAAGGCTGACGCGGCTTTGCTTCGGCTGCAAGCTTCTTTCTGTTGTTTTTGATTTTGCTGATTTTTTTGAATTTTCTGTTGAGGTTGCTGCAAAGGCACGACGACTGGACTGGCTTCTCCTTCTTCTTCCTCCTCACCCGCCCCTGTAGCTGGCACGGCTGATGCGGAAGATGATGATACACTTGTTTCTTTATTCACCCCAATCTTTGTGGCAGGCGGAGGTAAGTCCCTACCGCTCCTGAGAGTAACAGCATTAGAATAAGCAGTAACATCATTTTCTGACATGGACAAGACATTACTTTCTACCTGCTCTTTCTTTCTGAAATTATTGGGGTTGGCTTTGACCTGAGCCGGAATGGCAGTTCAGGCGGCGGTCAGGTCATCAAGACACTTGGTCATCTCCGCTAGCCCTTTGACAAGCTGGGCTAGACAGTCCATAGTGGGGTTCACTGGAGGTGACTCGGTGGTTTCAGCGTGCAGACCACGTTGTTGTTGCATCTGCTGGTGCTGAGGCTGTTGTTGGTGATGCTGAGGTGGTGCAGGAAGTTGAAGTTGTTGATATGAGGGAGCAGGATATTGCTGATATTGTTGAGGCGGGACAGCTGCATACTAATGAAACGGCTGTGGATGACGGTACTGCGGCTGCTGCTGGTGTGGAAAATTCTGCCTCCATTGGTTTGCATACTGGGGAGGCTGATGGTACTGCTGATGAGGCTGAGAGGACTGCCCAAAGCGACCACCTGAGGTTGGTGGTATTGCCGGTTGGCAAATGGATGACCCTGAGGTTGTCCTGTAGGACGGGTCGGTTGTGCGTCGTGACTCCATACCCCTTTCACTTCCTGAACCAGGGGTGGTGGTGGGAATACTGAATCAGATCCCGAGATAAACTCTGGTTGATACACAACCATCTGTTGCTGCGGCTGGCTCTGATCGGGTGCATGCACATAGTACACGTGCTGGACTGCCGGTGGTTGTTGGCTCGGCTGAGGCTGATGTAACAGTGGTTGCTCGTCTTTCCTCTCAGCTGGAGCTTCGAGTGGTGCTGCCGACTGAACAGAATTGATGGTACCTACCAGCAGTTCCAACTGCTTGGTGATGTGATCCAGCTTGTCAAGGTTCTGAGTCCTCTTCTCGATCACAGCGAGTTTTTCGAGATCCTGTGATCGCTTCTCGATGATGTCAACTTTAGAGAGATGGCCCCCGATGATGCTGAGGTTGGAGCTCTCATCTCTCTCTGCTTCCTTGGACGCTGCCATGTGCACTTGTTTTTGAAGGATCTGGGGCTGCTTCTGATATGCCTTGGATGAAGAGAGGGCGGCCTCTCCTTCGGCCATTTCTTCAAATATCTGCCAGACTACGTCTTCATCCTTATTGAAGTGTGAGCCCCCACATGCTGCGTCTACGAGCCTTTGGCTTTCAATATTCAGTCCCCCAAAGAAGTGTTGGACCAAGCTGGTCTTCGGGATATCATGATGGGGACACTTTTCCTGCAGGTCAGTGAATCTCTCCCATGCTTCATGTATCGACTCATGGGGTCCTTGGGAGAAATTGCTGATTCGGGCTCGCATCTGGTTGAGCCGACATAGAGGGTAATATTTGTGCAGAAAGGCGGACTTCAGCTCCTCCCAGGTCATCACAACCTTCCCCAGATGATTGACCCAATAGAAGGCCTTGTCATGTAGGCTGAAAGGGAAAGCCATCATCTTGACAATGTCCAGAGGGACATTGGGATAGTGGGTAGTACGTCAAATGCGGGAGAATTGCTGCAGGTGAATGTACGGCTCCTCGCTGGTGTTTCCATGGAATGCAGGGATAAGAGCAATGAATTGGGGCTTCAGCTCAAAGTGAGCGTGTACCGGTGGAATGAGGATCCACTCGGTCATCTGGCTGTCTCCCGGATTGTATGTTTCTTTAAGTGTTGGCTTTGGTGGTGGTGGAAATTCTAGATCATCATCATCTGCACCACCACCTCCACCTCCTCCTCCCCTGCCTCCTGTGCCTCTGCCTCCTCCTCCATCGTCTCAGTTCATCATATCATTCAACATATCCTGGAAGGCTGTCTGTGTGAGTGCTTGTTCGGTCAGCTGATGCTGGATGGCCTGGATAGATGCCAGTAACTGTGCATTGACTTGATTCTGATCTGGCACATGTCCCTCTGGTTGGGGTGGCTGCTGACCCTTGCCTTTTCCTCCTGGAGCCATGTCAGGGTCTGAGTCGGATGAGATAAACTCCGGAGTAGTCTCCAGGGCTCGCACTATCTTCTATCTGCATAATGAGATAGTCCTGATCAGACTGCATGCAATTAATGTTCAGCTGACGAGATGAAGCTGGAATTCAGGTCAACCCCAGCATGTTGTGAATGGAAAAGGATGTAGACTGTAATCGACTCTCATTCACGACGGCGAAAGTGCGACAAAAGTGATCCCAGTTTATTGGGTGGCCAAGAGAAAGGTAGAAAATGAGGAGTCTGAAGATCGATCCGCAAGGTCCGGATCGGGTTCTCGGGAATCGCCTCGAACTTATTGGCGGAGTTGAGTTCATGGAATCGATGTGGGTGTCGGCATGGTCCCGACGGAAACCATCCATGGATCAACTTCGCGAAGTACAAGAGAAGATCGGATGTTGGATGAAAGATACGATGGTCAATGAGGAATAAAAAGGAGTGCAAAACAGTAGCAAGGCTCAAACTGAGCGGGGGTCAAAGAGGAGTGACACAATGTGCGCAAAGGTGCGGGACTTGATCTTTGAACCTTAATCTAGATCCATACAAACACAATACAAAATCAGGTTCACCAACTCACGCCATGTGAAGCCGTAAAGGTTCGGCTACTTATTATCTTTTCAGTTTTAGAGTTGTTGTTTCAGGCATATCCTATAACAAGTCCTTAATACGCTACCCTATAGGAGAGAGAGTACTGCCGGAAGGGTATCCCATACTTGTCCTCCTCCTGTGTAACCTGTAGTCTGTACTTTTTGGAGTCCTTGTAACCCTTCCTGGATCCCTACTCAGCCAAAGAAATAGAGAGAGGAAGCCGATAGGCGAAACCACTACTTCGGTCCTCGCTCGCAACGGAATCACCCGTGAGCGTACAAGGACCTACTCGGACGCAGGAGGATGAGACAGACACCCCCGTGAAGGCGTGGCCTATGCTCGATACTTCGGACAGGATCGATGCTCTACACAACAGAGAATCATCATTGGTGACCAAGCCCTACTCGCCTACGTACGATAGAAGCGCCATTACTTCGGAAATCCAGGCGATACACAAGGCAGTTGCAGACTGGGTTTTTGGCTCTAATCCTTAGGGGGTCGCACTCGCTCAAGGGAGTAGGGTTTTGGTCCCCCTCCAAGGTACCTGGAAACAATGAGGGCTTTATGAACCTGGTACAATGATAGTCCATTACGGATTTTAATTAAGGTCAAAGTTTATTTAGCAGTCCCCTTGTTTTAATTTTTGGGTTTTCACTTTTTTTGGGTCTGTTTCATACCAGCGCCTAACGTTTTTGTAGATTTTCATTTAAGTCCTAGGGGCTCAAAATTAGGAGGAGATAGCGGAAAAGCCGTGCAAGTTGGTTCTATGATGGAAATCTCACCATTGAACCGAATGATGCATGCTGAGTTAGAAGACTTACAGTGCATCCCAGCTCTCTCCATGTGGTATGCAAAACAGAATTTTTAAACCTATCTACATGGCGGTGTGCATTCGACAAAATCGTCCTAAACATTAGCTGCTATTAACGTGAAGAACCACAAGCTGGTCACTTATCTTTAACCTAAGGGTCCGGTCTTGGCTAACCCCTCCTCTTCTCGACACACTCGAGTTCAGGAGTAGCGCTTGATGGGGCTTGCTCACGACACATGGGTTAAGAGATAGATGACCGAGCTGTTTAAGTTTGACTAGATCCATACGAAGTAGACTATAGGAACATGCATTCTTATTAATGTTTGGACCTAGCTACCGAGTCAAGCAACCTATATCTAGGGGGCTCCAAGCACACAAAACAAAGTAAAATAAAGGCGGAAAGCACAAAATAGCGGAAAACAAAGAAAAGAAGGCGATAGAAAACACGGAAAACAACGATGAGGCCCCCAGGTGAACAGACACCCGGGCACTGGACCTCATTGTGAAGAGTAGAGTCCTGTTAATTATTACATGCCAAAATTATCTCTCTCTCTCTCACCATAAATTACAAAAATAATCCTAAGTGTTCTAAACCTATCTAATCCCCATCTCCTTGCTTCCTTGATGCTCTCTCTCCAAGTGGTCATGAGGTGAAGACCACCCTCCTCCAAGCTCGGCTGCCTTGGCCTCCTAAGAAGCCATCCTCGCGTGGCGGGCCCTCGCATCAAAGTCACAAAAAGATTGCATTAGTATAGCTCAACCAATCAAAATAGAGCAGATATAAAATAATCACAATAAATGAATCAATCAATAGAGCATGGTGATTAATGACAATAAAAATGGTTGCTCACAAAATCAATGATGAATCAAAAATGTACACAAGAATGACAAAATAAATTAGGCTATGCTCATTGCTCCCCGGCAACGGCGCCATCTGATAACCGCTAAATTCAGCGAGGGTCACAATAATTAATGTATCAAGTGTCGCCGAGGCGACCGCTCACCAAACGCGGGTTGATCAGCAATTAACCCACAGTAAAAGAATAAAATAATCAAGCTCGAAAAGAAATGTGAATTAATCTTTATTACTCTACCATAAAATGTATAGGAAACAAGCATGTAGAGGTCGAACCACAGAGAGCAATACAAAATGCAATAGCCTACATGTATCTCAGAGTCATCCATGTGTGAACCTTATCTTTTCTCTTTTTTTGTGGGTTTTTGAATTTTATAATTTTTTTTGTATTTTATTTTTTTTATTTTTACTTAGTATATATCTTTTTTATAATATAATTAGGTAATATATATAGATATATATGTATGTAATATAAATATGTAAATATATGTATACCCATAGCTGGTTAGGATATAGCTTATAATACATACAATATATATATGTATATATGTATAATAATAATATTTTTTTTACTGTTTTTGTGATTTTTGGGCATTTTTCGAAACATTTTTTTATTTGTAAACAGCAAAATAAGAGCAAACAGTGGAATCGGGTCTGGCTGTAAGAAAAATAAGCATTAAAAATAGCAAACAACCTCAAAATTTTTCCACACTAATTTTCCAATAAAGAGAATAAAATATAGAAGAAATAGGGATTGAGTTCATATTTTTCTGATTTTTCTTTGATTTTCTATATTTTTTTTGAAGTTTTTTGGGTATTTTTGAATTTTTAAGGTTTTCCTTTTGAGTTTTTTAGGGATTTTGGACTGACACTGAAATAGGTAAAAATACACCATAGCTAGTTTTTTTGGAATTTTTCAAGGTGTTTTAATATTTTTTTGGTATTATATAAGCTAGACAGTAAATAAAATGCATGTTTTTGATTTTTCATAAATGCAAAAAAAACACAATAAAATTAAAAACTAAAAATTTAGCATGCAATGGTACACTAACAGGAGCTTATGTCTATTTTTACAAAATTTTTCAAAGAAATATGAAGCACAAAATAAATAGACGAAGCATACCAAAAATAAATGGCCTGGCAGGGGTATTTTTGCAAATAAAATAATTGACAAGGGCATACATGCAAAAATCACAATAAAAATGAACGTGTACTTTTATTTTCATAGCCATTTTACAATTAAAAAAACCCGGCGGGGTTTAAATGCAAATATCACGCGCCTCATGTGGTGCTGCACGTGAGGCGCGGAGGGACTAAAACGCAAATATACCAACTCCAGGGGGTGGACTGCAAATTTTATACTTTATTTACAACGTAGACTTTTATTTTTAGGATTAAACTATAAATACAAAAAGCGGGGGGATATGTTTGCAATTTACCCCCTAAGGCGCATCATCCTGCGGGGCTGGGCGCGCCACTTATCCACGCGTCGAGCATCCGACGGTGGATAACGGTTCATCGATGAAGGGTTTGGATTAGATGATCCTGGCTGATCTGACGGTTGGCACGTGTCTTCATCGGACGGCTCCTGAGTGAACTGGGCCTCGCCTCCTGATCCAACGGCGCTGGAGCTCCCTGGAAGAACAGGGAAGAAGCTTGGGCCTGGCGAGCTTCGATCGAGAAGCTTGGACTCCTCCAGGGTTCTCCGGCGTGTTTGAGGTGGTCTGCACATAACTGGAGGCCTCCCGCGTCGACTGATGGTTCCATTATGGCTCCTGGAGGTCTGAGTCGCTCGGACGAGATCGGTGAAGTACCAGACCTCCAGGAACCTCTTCCTGGTTCGATTCGAGCCCAGATGGGCTCTATTCTTCATTTGACCTGCAGAGGAAGAACCGCGGGCGAGAGGGCTACCTCCTCGACCCGGGGTTTTGAAGCTTCGCGGCAAAATGGAGTGAGGCGGAGGGGCTCCGACGAACGGCGGAGGTGGAGCCCCGATTCGCCAAGACCAGGGGTCCTGGGTTGGTCAAAGGTGATGGAACAATGGAGAATGCGATGGGGATCGAGATGGAATGCTCGTGGCGGTCGGAAACAGTCGGGTTTACGGTGGAGAAGTCGCCGGAGCGGAGCTCCGGCGAACTTCGAATTTTTGGATTTTACGCTAAAGGAATTAACTAAAGACTAATCTAACTACTGGAATTAAAAACTAACATTGAAAACTAACTAAAATGCATAAAAGGACAACTCTTATACCTGGGGGCCACCAGGGAGCAGGGCGGACGCCGGAGCTCCGCCGCGTCAAAATTCTCCTTCCTCCGGCCGATTCGAGACGCTGGAGCACTCCCCCTGTCACGAGGAACGTTCCAGGAATGGAATCAAGGCTTTAGGTTGGAATGAAATTGGCCAAATTCGAGGAAGGAGGCGGAGCTACTTATTTATAGACATTGGTGTGGAGCCTTACTGATCGGCGATTATTACTTAATCCAATGAGTATCTGATCGATCCAAGTTATTGGCGGGCATCATGGATAATCAGGGAGCAATTCTTGTGAAGGAAGCGAGCCCGATCGATGGACGGGATGGCCGTAAAATCAGGATGAAAATCAGAGAAAATATGGGTCAGAGACGCCAGAGCTGGGATGGGACAGTTGACCAGGGGGTCAACGAAGGCCGGCGCCCCATTGGTCCACGTCAGCCGCTAGAAGACAAAACAGGAAATTTGAGCCTAAATTGATTTATTTACCATAGTAAATGATTTTATTAGAATTTTCTTAAAACATAAAAAAATGTGTATTTTTTCATGTAGAATTTATTTGTGATTTTTATTGAATTTTTCGAAGTGTTTTATTATGGTTTTAATTTAATAATGTGTATGTGTATGTATTTACATGTATTTTTGTGTATTTTGTTTTTAATTTGTTTATTTTCTTTTATTATTTTATTGGCTTATTTTATAAATTTATAATTTATTTTCGTGAGTATAAAGGTATTTTTATTTAATTTTTAGGAGTTTATTTACATTTTTAAATAAATAGGTATATGCATATGTAGGTATACTTATAGGTATTTTACATATATATTATATACATTTTATTTATTTAATGAATTTTACTTGTTTTTATTATGAATTTGTATTTTTAATAAGTTATACATATTGTATTTATTATGATAAAAATATAGATGAATAAAGAATAAAAGAATAAAATCCCTTTTTATTTATATACATATAGGTAGCATAGGTATTTTGTCTAGGTGGCTCGTAGACTTATTTTATTTTACAAATTCTTTTTGGTTTTCTTCAACTTTTAATATGTACATGTATTATATACATTATTAACAAGATTCTAAAAATATAAATTTATAAAAATAATGAATATTGAATAAAATGAATACTTTAATCAATCCTATATACAAGGTGGGCCAAAAACCTAACTTCCACAGATGGACTCCAAAAATCATGAAACTAATTTTGTTAAAAAGTTCTTGGAAAGCTATCTACAATTAAAGGTGAATTTGGGTGATTTGGAGTTTTTATTTGCAAGATATGGGTCTGTGAGGTTCAGATTTTTGCTTTTTATTATGTGTATAAAATGTACACTGAGTATTATTTTTATACAAACTCAATTTTGTATTTTTGTTTACATTATTATCTACAACTTTCATGAACAAAGTTTCTTTATCTGATGAATAAATAATTATGTACAAAATAGGTGTCAAAAATGCATAAATAAATGCATGAATAAATGAGATATTTATTGTACACTGGCCCTTATCTCCCCCTACTTTATTCCTTGTCGACCAATACCATACTGGCCTTGGTCTCGAGGTTTGGGTCATAAAATATTTGCAATATTTTATTCCTTTTTCTTTTCCTCTCTTTATTCTATAATTTTTGGCATTAAAAACCTTATTTAATGTGTAATTAATACAAAGAATCATGAATGCTATTATGTCCAATTTGATGCTATTTACATGCATTTGCTGAGGTTTTTGAGGCCAAAATGATAGAATAAAGGTGATGAAATGGAGATTCATCACTATGCCAAATGAATTGCATTGTTCATCGAAGAAGTTAGAGGTATATTCAACTCCTCTATCTGACCTAAGGAGTTTAAGCACTTCCCGATTTGTGTCTCAACCTCATTCTTAAATATAAAATTTTTTTCTAAGGCTTCATCTTTTATTTTCATTAGATATACATAGCAGTATCTACTGCCATCATCTATAAAGGTGATAAAGTATTTCTTATTGTCTCGGATCATCACACCATTAAACTCATAAATATCCGTGTGCACTAGATCCAAGATCTCACTATCTCTAGAGACAGACTGAAAAGACTTCCTAGGTGTCTTATCTTGTACACAGGTTTCACATTTTTGAGTTTTATCAATAGCATATTTAGGGTTCACTTCTAAATTCATCATCCTTTTAATTGAATTTAAGTTTACATGTCCCAATCTACTATGTCACATATCACAAGATTCTAGATTATTCACAATATGAGACACAAAATTAGAACATGCAGAACTTAAAACATTTATTTCATCAATGTTTACCGAATCACATCTAATTCTAAACAACAAATCAAAATCTGCCAAATAGCCAATCCATTAAAAATACCATGTCTTAGAATGACAATTTTATTACATTTAAAGTTCAATTCAAAATCATTTCTAATTAAGATAGAGCCAGATAAAATATTCTTCTTGATGTCAGGAACATGCAACACCCTGTACAACATCCAGAAGACAACCTCAAGTTGACTTTTCCCGACCCTAGCACCCTGACTGCAGAATAGTTCCCCATCTTCACAGTCCTACTACTACATGTCTGATAAGAAGAAAATACATTTCTGTCAGAAAAAAATATTTACATTGGCTCCCGTATCCACGAGCCACTCATTTGGATCATGAATATGGTATAGTTCGGGTTTTACATAGACATATCCATCGCTAGCCCCAAGTCCCATAGTGATCATATTGACTTGTAGACTTCCGTATGCAACCTTAGGTTGAGCCTTTAAGGACGGACAATCCCTCTTCCAATGGCCAACCTGATTACAGTGCCAACAGGGTTTATTCTTTACCTTTTTTCTGGATCTTGCCCTTTACTTTCATTTTATTATTATTAGAACCATTCCCTTCTTGTCCTTGCCCTTCGAGGTCATGAAATTGACCTTGGCCTAAATATCAACAGGAAGCACATACTTTTGTTTCCTGTGTTCCTCCTCTATGACAATTGCCACCATCAAGTCATCCATAAAATTTTTCTCCTTCCTGTGTTTCAGGGTCATACCAAAGTCTTCCTAAGACTTGGATAATTTTTCTATGATGCACATGACCTGAAACTTCTCTGGAAGTTTCATTTCGACATATTCTAAACCATGGAGTAGGAGTAAAAAGTTGTGGGCCTGTTCAGAAACCGACTTCTCTTCGGCCATGGGAAACTTCAAAAAATTTGGCCATGTAGTATTTTTCAATACCGAGATCTTCGGTATTATACTTCCGATCCAAATCTTCCTGTAACCCCTTCGCAGTCTGCGTGGACGAGTAGTATACGTCAAATAACGTGTTGAATAGAGACAAAAGGATGTAACCATGACATATACGGTCACGTTCCTTCCACGCAGGTTGCGTCTTTTGGCTATCAGGTGAGGGGTTTTCCTTTTCCAATGTAGGGCAATCCATTTCAAGTATAGAGATTAGTCCTATGGTGGTTAACCAGATCTTCATGCGTTGTTGACAACGCTTAAAATTCTGGCCACCGAATTTTTCAGGTATACCCGTCATATCCATTGTCGATTTAAACATTATTTCTGACATGATTTTAAAATCGGTTCCGTATATCCTCTCTAAGATTGTTGTAACCAGGGTCATCAATCCATATATTAAACAATAATACAACGGATCCAAATGAATTGATAGAAAAACATTAACGATTAATATCATGTTAATCATGCATTTTCCATTCATTATCTCATTATAAAATGTAAATAGGAACGGATTAAATAAATTGAAATAAGTATTAGGACGTGATCCCGAGAAAGTAAAGTAATAATCAAATTGTGGTAGATAAATTAAAAGAAGAATAAGGTTAGAGATCACCGAAGCACCCATGAAATTGACTGCCTTTAGAGAGGATATCCCCCCACAATACCGATGCATAGGGTACTGGCGATCTGCTCCCAAAATATGACGGCACACGATCTACGTCTGCGCACATCGATGAGATCGACCTCGAATGTACCTTAGAGAACTGCAACCAAGAGAAAGAGAAGCACATGTTCGTTCACGAGAGGAAAAACGGGAAAAGAGCCAAGGCGGCGTGAGAGGGTTTCTCTTGCGAAAGTAGAAAACGACGTCGGGGGAGAGGTATAAAAAGAGAGTCTCGTGCCCTAGCACGCGATATCTTTTGATTTCCAAAAATACCCCTCAACGGGCATGTCTTTTCGAATTCTGAAACTGCGGCCATAAGGAGTTGTTTGGGTCGAGTTGAATTCTCATTTAAGTCGAATCCAAATTAATCCGTGTGATTAAGTTAATCGACCTACCAAATGAAATCTGCAGTAAAAGTATCGAGATCCGAATTGACTCTCCCGAACTCGAGTCCGAGCCCGAGCCCGAGCCCGTGCCGGAGACGGAGCGGAGCGCGTGCGCGCATGCATGTTTGATCCTCCTTTTCTCATCTCTACTATTATTACAAGAGCTTGGGGTGTGAACTCATATATAAACCCATCAAAAATTTAGAGATACTAGGTATGATATTAAACTTCTACCAAGTTTTTCATGTTTCAGATTTGGGAAATACCAACTTTCCCTACAAACCATTTAATTTCTCAATTAAAACCAAATTAATTTCAATTGTAATTACATAGACTTTTCAATTAAAAGTTTAATTACAATTCTTAATACAACTGGAGCAGCGCGTTGGCTAATCATAGGGAACGTTCCATTTTACTCTGTATATATACAGAGATAGAGAGTAGGTATATCGGATCTATATTGGATCTAATGTGATTAACCGGAGTTCAGAACTTTTGCCGCGTCAGCGCTTGCCAAGGCGGCGTCAGAATTGGAACCGCCACACCAAACACTGTGTCCTCCAGTGAACCCTTCAAAGCTTCAAAGGTTGAAATTCCAGTCCCCGCAGAAAAGGCTAGGAAAATTACATCGTTTTTTACTTCAGTAGACAAGATTTCGAGGACTAGAATATGGAAATATCTGCAAATTTACACGCTAATTTTCTCAGTGGCATGTGAGAGAACCGAGACCATTAAGTGTTAATATCACTTTAACCTTTTCTATGAGCTAAACAATCATGTGTTGATCCACTAGTAGAGAAACTTATATCAGTATCGCGGATAATAGAAACCACAAGACTCGTCAAGCACAACGGATAACGTGAACGTAAACGTGAAACCATATCATGCATATAAACGGAATGCTCAATATAAGTTAAAGGAATGCTATACTTATATACGTTCGTCTTTGGATGGAGAGATTGCAAGGTAATGGAATGGAAGAATATGAAAGGAAGTAACAGAAAGGAGTGTTGCAAAAGGAGAGGAAACAATTGAGTAAAGTTATGCACACATCAAAGATCACATTTCCAATCTTTATCAAAGATGATAAAGCTTAGAGATGCATAGTATATTACTACAATGTATTAGAGAATAGATGACATCTAACATATTCAATATTACAAATAACTCCTTTTACTATGGACATGTTCGATTACCTCAACTTTCCTTCCATTGTTTCCGATTTCATCTAACTCCTCGTTTCCTCCACTTATGCACCTACATTACCTAAAACGATCACTTCATGTCCCTATGAGGCCAATGTCACTGTTGATGTCGATGGTGCAATAGTCTCATGTGAAGCTCATCAGCCTAGGATACTACTCTTATGGAATTGCATTTTGAGAATGTATTCCGTTACCCCCACACAATATGAAGTATTACAATGACTTTGCGAAGTTGTAGAACAACATGCAAGGATACAATTTGGGCAAGGATGAAATCCGAGCACAATATATTGGTGAAGGTTGAGAAGTACTTGTTGCGGGTAGCGGAAGCAAACATGTACAAACATGAACAAGCAAGCAAATGTGTAAATACTAATTTATAAAGGTTCAACCAAACTAAGTTATTATGTCTTTCAACGGTGGCACTCGAAAAAGAGTAAGAGTGTTAAGAAGGCTTGGGCTCAATGAACCTGACTCATGCTCAACTAGCTAATAGCTTGTGAGTCCGGCTTTATAAACTCAATAAGCCGAACTCAAGCCACAACTACAACTCGATGGTCATAACAACTTGAGATCGAATTCAATATTGTTCAACTCAATAACTTGTTTCGATTAAAATGTAAATATAGACACATCCATGTACATATGTGTGTGTATGTATGTATGTATGTATGTACATCGATGCATACATACACATACATAATTAATGTATAGGACAATGCATTACATATCCAGTTAATGAGTTTGAGTCTTAGTTAGGTCAACTCAACACATTGAACACGAAAAGGCGTCCCAATGAAGAGGACAAAGGCATTACATGCCCAATCTCCTTATCCAACCCCTCATGTTATGGCTGAAAAGGAATAAATACAGATATCCCAAATAAGTGTTAATCTATTTCGTAACCGAGATTTTTTCACCACGAACCTTACAAAAATTTATTAATTTTCTTCTTATCATGTAAGAATTGTAAATATCACCTGGCAAACATGATCCATTTAACACCACAAACTCTGACATTATTTTGACTCTTCTTGAGTCAACTTACTTGAGTTAAAGTTGAGTTAACCAAATCACACTATAATCAATGGTGGTTTTATTCCATTTCTCTTATTTTTTTCTCTCCTCTTCTTCTTCCTCTCCATTATGGAAAACCAACACGTGGGAGGAGGTCGCGACGGTGCTAGGTGGGGCGGGGTCAGAAGTTGAGGTGGTAGTAGTTACCCTCATTTGGTCAAGGAGCAAAGCCAAATATGATGAAGATGTAACACAAAAAAAAGAGGATGAGGTGGATATGGAAATTGGGATGATGATGAATCAATGATTAGATGAAAGGAGAAAGATGTAGAAATGGGAGAAAATAAGGATGGATGAATGAGGAAGATATGAGATCAAAATCTAGAATAAGAGGAGGCTAACTGAGCTAGAGTGGTGGAGAGGACGCCTGACCGCCATCTGAAGCACCACCACCACTTTCAGTAGGGCGAACCAAGCTGCAGGTGGTAGCTCTACCCTGCTCTTCACCATACTACATCATTCCCGGCTCATCTTCAAACACCAAACCACCATCCTCTGATCTCGACGTCAACAGATCCACCACCTAATGAAGAATCCAACCACCTTCAATCGTCTTCGACACCACTGCCCCGAGCTCCGATCATTTTTCAACCTACATCCCAAGTCATCGAGCAACCCATCACCTCTTAGGTGAGCTGAGGCTCAAGCCTCCATCCCAAATCTCACTGTCATTGGTCAATCAACACCTCCGTAGCTTCGCTCGGGTCCACTGATTGCCTGGAGTAGATAATCTCTACCGCATTCATCAAGATCTCCAGGCAGATCCCTTCCTCGACTACCTGTTCACGTCCTCTCTGACCCCATCATCGGCTCTTTGCAGTCTCACATTGTCCACGCCTCCCCCTCTCATCATCCATACCACCTCCTTCGACCAGCCCCTCCCCCTTGTCCCAAACCAAGCTCCATGGAGGACGGGACAGAACTTGCAAGTTGGCCAACCAAGAAGGGTAATATAGACAAATTTAACAGAATCTAGTCCAGTTCAATGACCAAGTCGGATGAGAGTTAACCACATGGTTTGTAGTGTAGGAGTTAGCAAGTTTCGAGATTCATGCGATAATTACGATGTTTATAGGGTCGAGAAGGTAATTGACAAAGTTTATAAGGTTTACGATGTAAAAATACCTTTAAAGTATGAATATGAATAATTATAAATATGAAAAAATATATAACCATATCCTTAAATATGGATATGAATATTGATGCAAATACATTTATTTCATAAAATTCATATTAAATCTAATAAAGCATACACAACTAATTATCAAGTACAATCTTAAATAAGTCTACAACTATATCTATATATAGGTATGATGAGCGATCCAATGAGATGGAGCCTTTGTGAGATGGTGTGATGGGTAACCTCCACCACTCATGTTACCATCATTCACGACATAAAACTTTGAGGATTTAGATAGAATAATGAGTGGAATGTATATTTCGAATTTCGTGTAAAAAGCACTCCCAACATGCCTATCTTGATTGGTTGAGTTCAGCAATTCTAAGGCCGTTAAAATTCGATAGTCTTGATGGATGGGATATATGTCTGGAATTAAGTTGATTTTCGAAGGACACCATGGTAATAAGGGCCTCAATTATACCTCAATTCCCAATTAAAAAGACTCATTTTTCGATTGTAACAAATATGTGCATGATCTTATATTTTTGTCTGAAATAAAGGCATCCATTAGCTTCAATGACCCTTATATGTCGATGTTAAACCTTGACTTGAAAGTTTAGATCCCTATTTGTTACAACTGAAAAATATGACCCCTAATTAGGAATCAAAGTATATTTAGAACTCTTTTGTAATTTTTCCTAAATTATTTCATAATCTCTCCTCTCTCTTCCTATCCAATGTTCCCAAAAGTATAAGCTCCACAACCTTTCCTCCCCGAAGACATCTATTTCGAGAGCTCTTGCTGTGTGCGAAGACCATGTTCACCTTACACTAAAATTCAACCACGCTCATCATGTGGTCTCACTCTTCACCTATTAGGGTTCTATCTCGCCTTTCATTTCAAAACACAATCGATAACCAATTAGTGACATGATTTGGAAACAAATCCTTGAAAGTGATATGCTTGGATCTCACGGGAAAAAGTATTTTGTTTACTTTCAAGGTCTATCGTAAAAGTCAACCAGTACTTTTGAATCATTATTATCGAACTTGATGACAGAACAAGATGGTTAGAATAACCGTGTAATTACGATGATCATAGAAATTGTCATGGAGGTCTGATATAAAAGTCCCAAAGAATCATTTCTTTTACAAAAGATTTTTAATCACTTGTGCTTTTCTTAACTTCTGCAATGTCATCTATGCCTATGCCTTTTTTTGAAATATCAGTTATGTCCATGTCTTCTTACAAAATTTACAGTTCTACTCTTTTATAATATTAATTGGCTCTTACTTTACTTTAATGGAATGACAAAACTGTGAAATTTTGCATGAATATAGGGGTGTAACTGATATTTTTTAAAGAAGGTATAACTGATATTGCATAAGTTAAAAATGGTACATATGATAAAAACCTTTTAAAAAAATACATGGTGCCAAATTAAGAAGTCACATAGATATAGGTAGAAAATAACGTACAAGGTAAGAAGAGATCATATCCGTGGAAAAGGCTTGGAAAATCGGTGGTTGGTAGCAACCTTGACGCTGCGATACTGCAGTTTCTGCGGTCCACCAAAAGTGTGAATTCATGCTAGCTCGTGCTGTTACCGCAGACCGACGATACGCTCCCCAAGCTTGACTCCTCCCCACCCCCACCAACCCTCGAGTCTTTCCCCAATATCTCCGTTTCCGCTTCAAAATTTAAGAGATACCTCAACCCTCCCCACCAGCTCCACTACCACCAACGGGAGAAGCGGCTGAGCGATATGGCAGCCACCCATTACTACTCCTCCATTCACTCCCTCCTCCTCCCCGGCGCCCGTCGTGAGTACCGCCCCACCCTCCTCAGCGCACGCTACCGCCCCACGGCGGACGGCGCAGCCCCCTGCGACTTCTTTCCGTGCGCCACCAACTCCACCCGCTCCGACTGGCAGAGTTCATGCGCAATCCTTTCCGCACATGCTGCCATCAACGGTCACAACTGCCTCGACCTCGTCCCCACCACCAGCACAACCACCATCACCAACAACGGCAACCTCCCCAGGCCCCTCTCCATGTCCGACCTCTCCCCCGTCCCGAGCCATGGCTTCCAACTCCGCGTGGCCTACCAGGGCGTCCCGGGGGCCTACTCGGAAGCGGCGGCCGGCAAAGCCTACCCGAACTGCGAGGTCATCCCCTGCGACCAGTTCGAGGTCGCCTTCCAGGCGGTTGAGCTCTGGATCGCCGACCGCGCTGTCCTCCCTGTGGAGAATTCCCTCGGCGGTTCCATCCATCGCAACTACGACCTCCTCCTCCGCCACCGCCTCCACATCGTCGGTGAGGTCCAGCTCCCCGTCCATCACTGCCTCCTCGCTCTCCCCGGCGTCCACCTCCCCCACATCCGCCGCGTCATCTCCCACCCACAGGCCCTTGCCCAGTGTGAGAACACCCTCACCTCCACCCTCGGATCTTCGGTCGCGAGGGAGGCCGTGGACGACACTGCCGGGGCCGCCGAGCTCGTCTCCGCCAACTCCCTCCGCGACACTGCCGCCATCGCCTCCGCCCGAGCCGCCGAGCTCTTCGGCCTACAGGTATTGGCAGACGGAATCCAGGACGACGCTGGGAATGTGACGAGGTTCCTGATGCTGGCGAGGGAGCCCATCATCCCTCGCAAGGACAGGCCCTTCAAGACGAGCATCGTGTTCGCGCACGATCGGGAGGGGGACGTCCGTTTTGTTCAAGGTGTTATCGGCGTTCGCCTTCAGGGACATAAGCTTGACCAAGATCGAGAGCAGGCCGCACCGCAACAGGCCCATACGCCTCGTGGACGACGCCAATGTAGGAACGTCCAAGAGGTTCGAGTACATGTTCTACGTCGATTTCGAGGCCTCCATGGCGGAGGTGAGGGCGCAGAACGCCCTCGCGGAGATCCAGGAGTTCACATCCTTCTTGAGGGTCCTTGGGAGCTATCCCATGGATATGACCCCTTGGGATCTGAACTGCTCCCCTGCGTCCGGTCTCGGAGATCACCACGATGACCGCTAAATTTGGTCTCGTGTACAAGGAAGGATCTCAGCCGTTGGACGTTGTCTTTTTTTCTTCTTTTTTTTTTGTTTTTGTTCTTCGCATTGTCCTGTATGGGAAGTTTGGGGTTGGGTGTAGGGAACCTCTTGAACAAACGCCGCGTGGGATTTCACGTAATTCTGCCGTTGTTTGTAAACAAGTTTACTTGTTTTGTTCGTCAATCGTACATGGTCGGAGTAGACAGGGATAACACGAAGAATTCTTTCTTGACAACCATGACCTCGATTGCGGCGTTGGTAGATGACCCCCAAACCTCAACTCTTAATGTAAAAAAATCAATTTCCTTATAACAAAAGATGGTACAAGTACCGAATAAGGTAAGAAGTCATTGGGATTCAAAATGGCCACAAGAGTAGACAATGGGAAAGAAATGTGCAGCTACATCAAATAGTTGATCTATTTGATCTAAAAGACTAGAATGCAAATAAGAAATATCTCCCCGATAAGCTTCACGTTCAAGGGGTCTTCGGTTCAAACGATAGAGGTAAGACAAATTTGATCTCACACATCACAAAAATACAAGAAAATATTCGAAGAATAAGAAGCTCATCATATGAGTGACATAGCAATCATGTAACAAAAATTTTGAAAAATTACATGTTAACGGAAGCTATTTTCAGACGGTTTTGTGAACCGAATGAGGTAGGACTTTACAACTTTGACGCATGTAGTCATTAAAGAAAGAGACTTCCTAAATCAAGTCTAACTTGACGGATAATTGCAACAAGACGATAATTCATG
Source organism: Ottelia alismoides (assembly GCA_037367405.1). NCBI lineage: Eukaryota > Viridiplantae > Streptophyta > Magnoliopsida > Alismatales > Hydrocharitaceae > Ottelia > Ottelia alismoides. Next base: position 25,814 of record JAZKJV010009799.1, read on the forward strand.
AATCTCCCACGAATTTGAGAGATGATCTCCACGAATTGTCCGCATCAAAAGATATCTACAACGCTATCCTTTCTCCCGATTTCTTCTCGTGAAATCAAGTCTTTCTACTTGATCACTAAGCATGGAGATAAAGGAAGACCCTCTCGCAAATGGCACGTTAATGGAGAGGCTCGCATAAGGCATATAGTGGACGACCGAGGGTGGTGTTGGTGGTATATGGGTGCACGACCAAGGAAGAAATGAGAGAACAATTCTCTTTTAATTTTCTTATTTTGCTAATAAGACTTGAGAGCACATGTGTTGGATTGAATTGAATTAGAAAAGAGAGACGTTAAGTCTCACATGTTATAGCCACATGGATGTCTATCATAGAGAGAGAAGTAGAGAATCAAGACTTTACTTTAACTCTTCTTCAATTCAATTTCAAACAATATTTACATTTGATTTTAAATTAATGGTTGGAATAAAAAGAGTAATTTTTTGTATTTATGTAGTATGATCAACATTGATTATTGGAGAAGAAAAATCAGATTTTTCTTCTTCAATAATTCAAGTTATGTTTGGACTTAATTTTCAAAATTATGGAATTATCTTTCTACATACAACCGTAAATTATTTGGAATAATTATAATTAAATAATCTTACCAATTAACGAATCTAATTCAAAACTCTATAATAAAATGTGCACAGATTTACATTTATTTAATAGGAAATTAGAATCTAATTAACAACATTATTAATTAAGTTTGTGAACATTATTTACATAAGTCCTAAAATAAATATGAATTATATTTATATTAATATTAATTATTATGTATCTATATCCATATCAATTGAATGACAATAATGTGAATCAAATTCACATATTCTCATATAAATTATCACTGATAATTATACCAACAATTGTTATTGATTATCAATTTCTAAATGCATGACTCCTAATTTAGTTAGGACTTGTATGCAACGATCATGAATTCTTGGATATAACATTAAGGAGATTATATAGACCATATATGATGACTTGATATATGTATATATATCTAATAACATAATTCAAATCACTTTGAGTTATCTAATTTAATCAAACTAATCTCTCATATTGATTCTGAACTCTTTTAGATCAATTTTTAAAATTTTAGATGTAGAATCTATTTATAAGCATTGATATTTAATCTAATTAACTCTCACTCGTTTGATTTCAGGGACATTAAAATACATTTGATTTCATCATTCCCACAAAATGAAAGCATCATGGTATATGATCTATTACAATCGCATCGACTTCGAGCATTAACAATACTCATACATTCTACATACTAGAAGACTTCGAAGAAATTCGAATTTCAATCCCATATCTGGTGGTCTCCCTCCAGAGTTTTATAAATAGATTTGTTAATCGATCATTGGATGATAATATTGATATATCACTAGGGACATGGTATCTAACACCCGATCATGGAGGGTCTGTGGTGTTTGGCAAATCAGATTCGACAATCGTTGTATTGACTCCTCTCACAACACATAATATCTGAACTAGGTGAATTAATCAACAATTAACCCATAATGATATGAAGTAATGTAAATAAGTGAGCTAAAATTTATTATAAACACTACAAAATATATACAATGACAAGCAGTAGAGGTCGAACCACAAAGGGCATTCAAAGTAGAGAAAAATGGAATATGCTACTTTGATTTTTTTATGGAATTTCAGTTTTAGAATGTTTTTGTGATTTTATTTTTTATGGACTTTTATGATCCTAATTTTACAATTTTTTACTTTTAAAATTTTAAGGAAACGAATTATGTAGTAAATACACTATATGAATAATATATAGGCAATATGTTATTAGATTTTTAAATATGATAAATAAAACCAAAATTGACAAATAAAATATTTTCGAGTTCCACAAAATTTTCTATATTTTTGGTGATTTCGGGTAATTTTTTAGGATTTTTATGTAATTTTAAATAAGGAAATAGAAAAAATACAATAAACACAAAATCCAAGATTTTTAAATAGGCTTAATAAATATCTATCAATTTAGATTGAGTCCAAAATCAATTTTCCTAGATACTATATAATATAAAGAAAATTTAGGATCTTAAAACATGTTTTAATGATTTTTCTAAGAGTTTATATAATTTTTTCGAGATTTTCTATTTTTTGTGATTTTAAGGAGTTTTAGTTAATATTTTTGAAAAGTACTTTTATGAAATAGATGAAATATAATAAAATAAGCTTTTTTTTATTTTTTAAAATATTTTATAATTTTAAGGATTTTTAAATGCTAAACAAGAGAAAATAAAATGCTTTTGAATTTTTATAAATAAGAAGATAATATTAATTACCTTGTGAAAAATATATGTGATAAAATATGTTCCAGACATTTAAGATAATTTTCCTATAAATTTTAGATGTAAAATGGTATTTTAATACTTAAAATTCAAGCACAAAATCAAATCATCAATACATGGCCAAGATGTTTCAGAGCATTTAATAACACATTGATAAAGTATAAGGGTATATATGCAATATACACATAATTAAATGTAATATCCACTTAGCAGGAGAATAAATCAAGTAAAAACAACATATCTAACCATGAAATTTATTAAAAAAATTATCCTGATATTTAAAGTTTGAGGGCAAGACAATAACACACAACCTGGAGGGGGTCTACACAAAATGGACACCAACTCACGCGAACATGCATGAGAGTTGGCCTGACAAAATATTAAAGTGTAATAAAAGGAAAGATCAGGGTTTAATGTGCAAATAGTACAAAAATATTACAACTACATATGGATATTTAAATACTAAAAAGAAATACAAAAAGACAGAAGGGTGTCAGCGAAATATACCCCTACTTGTGTGTTGATGGACGGTGATGGTGAGATTACTTAACCATGCGGATGCTGGATGGTGGAGGTTAAATCCCACCCCCTGATCAAAGGGTTGTGAGGCACTTGATCCAACGACGACTGGAAGACCTAGAGCAGACTCTTGATCCAACGGTGATGCGATGGTATGGAAGAACATGGACGAATACCCTAGCTTGGTTGCTTTGATCGGTGATGGAGCACAACTCCAGCTACCTGGGGAACTCCCAAATGTCTCAAAATGGAGAAACGCTCCTTCCATGTTGAGTAAGTAAGCTACATGGGTCCAAACTCGCTAAGGAGAGGCATGGATGCCTTTAAAGCTTGGACACCTGGAGGTGTTCCTCCTAAAAAAGAATTACCTTAAATGAGGCTCTTAACACCGAGGACCTACACAATTAGCTCACACAAAAGAAAGAAAAGGGTTTTGTGATGATTTTTTGTGGAAATGATATAAGATGCAATGGGCAAAGAACCTCCGACGATGCAACAGATGAGTGTTAGGAGAAATTTTCTGGATTTTTTATTATTTGAATAATAAATGTGACAGTGTTATCGTTGCAACCCAAATATCGCTCAACAAAAAATTATTTTTTCCTAAAGCTAAATTAACTACAAAAAATATGTAGCAAGAGAATTTTTGCTATTTATTTTACCTGTATGGCAACATGATTGAACTCAGGGAGGCTACAATTCCCGAGAGTTATTATAATAATTGAAAAATCAATTAAAAGAGAAAGGAAATTCAAATGCAGACTATCTTGGTTTTCATGAAATATTTATATATTTATTTTTTTATGGTTTTTATTTTTATTTTTATTTATTTTCTAATTTTTTATTTTTTTAGTTTTGTAAATTTTTAATTTTAAAAAATAATTAATTTTACCAAGCAAATTCATACATAAAAGAAAATGAAGTTTTTTTGGACTTTTGAAAATGAAAAAAATGATAAAAAAGCCTAAATAAAATATTTTTTTCTGTTTTAATTATTTTTTTACTATTTTGTAATTTTTCAGAGATTTTTAGATTTTTTATGATTTTCAAAATGAATAAAAATAGGGAATTATGAAAACATTGAGAAACATGAATATTTTTCAATTTAAAAATATCAAACAAAATCAGAAGATTCTGCAATTAATTTTCTTAAAAACTGAATGAATTATCTACAAACAGGAAGTGAAATCACTATTTTTAGATTTTTCTATAATTTTGTGATTTTTTAGATTTTTAATATTTTACAATTTTTTTGAGTTTTAAAAATGGTTAATGCGTGAAAATTGGTAACAAAATTAAATCATAAAAAGGAAACTAATCTAATTTTTTTAGAATTTTTGAAGAAATATGTAACTTTTTATGATTTTTCAAAGTTCAAATAGGGAAAAATGCAATGTTTTTTATTTTTAATAATAAAAAATGACGAATAATGCAATAAAAAGTTTATGATATAAATAGGTACATAGAAAGAATATAATGTGAGTTTTGTATAATTTATTGATTATTAAAATTATTTATGCTAACAAGACAATCATGCAAAATAAATTAAGGAAATATAGGGGGTTTATTTGCAAATATTTAAAGTTTCAATGCTAAAACTAACAAGACAAAATAATTGGAGTATCTTTGGAATTATTCCAGTAAAAGAACGTGCGTAGCACGTCTAGTACAGAATGGATGACCTGTATGCAATCATTAAAAGTTCTAAGGTGGAAACTACAAGTTACCCAGAGAAAATGTGTATCGCACGTGCTTTGCGCTGATGGGGGCTTTGTTGCAAATATGGAAATATCGAAGGGCTTTAATGCAATTTGACCAATAAAATAGGCCTTAAGGTTCTTTGTTCCTTCATTCTTTCAAAAACCAAAAGGGATGCCGCCCCTTCTTCCTTAGCGGTGGTGGTAGCATTGATCGATGGAGGTACATGGGGATCGAGGTTGATCGGCGATGCAGGGAGCGCACGGTTGGTGTGGAGCTCCGCCAAGAGGGGGCGCACAATGTAGGTTGTTGTTAGTAAAGGATGTCAAGCTATAAGTGGTTGCAGGCTTCGTAGAGGTGCTGATATGAGATGATGAAGATGTTGGAGCTCCAGTGGCATCGGTAATGATCGGGGCTCTTGTGGGCGACTGACCGTGTCGGGGGAGGGGGGGGGGCTCCTGCGGATCTATTGGTGGATGATGGGCGACTTCTTGAAGGATATGGTGAGATCCTCAAGCGCATCATAGAAGGGTGAGCATCGTATCGAATGTGACGAAGAACGACTAGTCATACTAGTTGTTCTATATAGCGGAAATTATTTTTTTTTCATGCGATGAAACCACATGATCCAAGAACACTTCTCGAATCATTTCGTCTAAACCACATACAAGTAATAGGATTACCTCTTGAAGCATGGTTGCGATCGAGTCTCTAAATGAAGAGACCTCCTGTCTCAAGTCCGATCCGACGGAGGAGACGCTTGCGAGCGTAATGATGAAACGCGTGCTTCTCGCAATCCATGTTGATGATCCAAGCGGAGGATCTCCTGATCTCGACACATGAGATCCGACGTCTTCTTCACGAGCGAGGCGCACCGAAGGAGACAGAGATCCACGAGCAAACCATCGGGCAGCATAACGACTACGCTACGGCAATGAAGACCCTCTCTAGGGCATCCATGGTGGACGGCCATATGAGAGAGAGAGTGGGTGTGTAGAGAGAATGAGAGAGAGAGAGACTTGTTGTTGTTGTAACCAAGAAGAGCAAGGGGTGCCCTTCTATTTATAATATTTTGAGATCCATGGATCTCAATCCATGGGTAACACAAATCCAATGGCTCTCATTGATTTGTTTCTTTTAATGGCCAAGATTTTGTTGGTAAAAAATCAACAACAATTAATTTAATTTAGATTAAATATATATATTGATAAATCAATAAGATTTCATCCTCAAATTAAATCAATCAAGCATGGAGATTTATGGAATGAAGATTGCCTCCTTCCATAATATGGGATTTGGTGGCAATCTTATGTAATCTCATGAGATCTCATGAGATTACATTATTTCATGGAAATCTCCAAGATTTACAATAAGACTTGTTGTAAATTATTCTACAAAAATAATTCATAATTATTTTGTGAATATTGCAATCTTGCCATTGGAAAATTGTGAATCACATTCACAATCCAAAATAAAATGTGAATTACATTTTCAATTAATTGTCCAATGTGAATCCAATTCATATCAACATTTAATTAACAAATGTAAATTACAAATAGCTCTCTCTTATATATTATAAATCACATTTATAATATATATGACTAATATGGATATTGCTATCCACATTATTCATATCCATGATAATTAAATCACATTTAATCATCTTAGATCTCAATTCTCTTGTTCTCAAATAATATGAATCACATTCACATTATTCACATCTTTGATAATTAAATCACATTTAGTTATCTTAGATAACTCTCTTTACAATATGAATCAAATTCATATTATTCATGATAATTAAATCAAATTTAATTATCCATTTTCTCAATGCTTGGATACATAATATCAACAATGAAATTATCCTGAACCCATTCAAGGATAATGCGCTTTCTCCGCATATACTTGGAGATAAGGACAGGGCGATTGTATTGTTCCACGTATAGTGACTTGGATATTGAGATCATATCTCAAATCCAGATCGCGGGCCTCCCATAGATGCTTGATTAAATCAAGACCGCAAATCTAATCTTCTCATTGCATCTGAATCACATTCAGATCAATGTCCAACATTTAAACCAAGATCAGATTACTTCTCTACTGAGAGGAGTCACTAAAATCCAAACCCGTTTAATCAATCCCTAGGAATGGAAGCGTCATGGTTATACAATCGTTTATGATCACATCACCCTCAGGTATTCCTAATGCATGTACATTCTTCATACTGGAAGACTCGGAATAAACCCGAAGTATTAGATCAACTTTACATTGTCTACTTCAGGGTTTTATCAGTAAGTTTCTCAATCGATCATTGGGAGTTCGTATCGATCATATACTTTCCAAAAGCATATATCATACCTAGGTCTTGATCATATACTTTCCAAAAGTATATATCAAACCTACAAATTCAGTCAAGCTTCCAAAACGAGTCAATCGTGCACAAAATTTGATTCTTCCCAATATCTCATGAGTGAGCTCATGTCTTCCGGTTCAGTAACTGAACCTCTATGATTCCTTTGACATATCGTATTACTCATATGCCCTTATATGCACACCAGCGCGCGCGGTGTATAGACCTTGATTAGGCCATCAACCTATTGGTATGCCAAATGTACATACTCAGACATATAGTACCACATCTGTCTCCGGTCAGAGGATGTGTGCCTATATCATGACAACATATGATATAGGACTTTGGTTATCTCGATCTCGTTAAGTCAACTCTTTGACCTAACTTATCTAACACCTACGAATCTCTATTCCTATGTAGAGGACCTGCATCAAGAGGTCAGTTAGATATCAACCTAAATGAAAAAGGATTGCCATCTCCTACTCAGGCTGGAGATCATCTCTTAACAATCATTTGACGGTGCTTGATGAGTCCTCAATCTAACTATTTAGATATTCATCCAAGCACCAGCCTCTATGATTCAATTATTGAATCAACAATTGTATGATCATTAAGATGGCCAAGGTACATAATCCTAATTGTACTAACAGACCTATTATGTAAATTATTTATTCTTTATTCCAGATCAGGGAATGAAATTCGCAATAACATTTATTGCATAATGGCTCACCGTGGGCTCGCATGTCCAACACTGCTCAAGGCGGAGAGTAGATGTCGATGAAAGATCAAGAGGCGACCGTGGCAGGGCGACACACGCCTCCGGCGATCGGGGTTCTTCCAGGAAGCTGGCGAGCGGTTAAGGTGCGGAGGGGTGTCAAGGTCGGCAGCGATGGCGAGCGGCGCCTGCTGGGGCTGTAGTGGGCAACAACAATCCTTTTTTATTTTTTTGAATTTTTTTTAATAATTTTATTGACAACAGATATATTATTTTTTAAAACAGTAGCTACAATATTTTTTGTAAAAATAGAAAATGATTTTTTTTGTAATTTATTAATTCATGTGAACCTGCATAAGATAAGGATAAATCGACTCGAGCACGATGGCTTGGTCAAAGAGATATAAAATAAAATAAAAAGAGAAATGTAAATGGTTTGGATCTAGTGAAATGGGAGATGGATCCGGATCTCCAGCCATCGTGCGTGGTCGGAGGTATGTAGTTGCTTGAGGTAGAACGTGAAGGGAGGAGATCGACAAAATGAGATGGAAAATCGGATTTGGGAGAGAGTCAAATCGTGATGATGGATTCCAATGGCTACAATTTTAAATTGACAACAAAATTAAAAGTGCAAATAAATCAAACTACGTTTAACCTAGATGATAAACAAGAAAAAATGGATCTCACCGAATGGGAGCGGATAATGCTGTGATGGCCTCGACGAGGACTGACTCGTTGTCACCGGACAACTTGGAAGCTGGACACCTCTCTACGACAAATTAAATCTTGGATAATAGGTTCCTCTCGCCAAAAGATTGATCAAGGAGAAATGAGGGAGGAGGATCCAAATAAATAAAAAAGAAAAGAATTTGAAATTCAAAATTTGAAATGAGAGGAAGAAAAGGAAGGAGGTTAGTGGTGGATAAAATTATTTACATTATCTACATAATTAATTAATTAAATTATTTATTTTCATCACTTTATTAAATTAAAATAGTAAATGTTAATTATTTAATCATTTTGGTGTGATTATTTAAGGCAAACTATATACATATACTATATACATATGATACATTATATACATAGGTAAATAAGGAAATTAGCTTATTTTTTATGTTTTGTTATTTTTATTTTTTTTATTTTAAATGATAATAAAAAATATTTACACTTATTTACAAATGCAATATGTATAAAATAATTACGGATAAATATATATAATAAATAAATGGTAAAATTGCAAGAACCACCCTAGAAAACCATCTTTTAAATTGTAACTCCAAAAATTATGAAACCACTGCCATTTTAAAGATAATTGAATTAGAATATAATGGAAGTGATTGATTCCATTCGAGTTCATGTGGAGCCGGAATTGGTCTTTTATTTATCGTTTTATTTCTTTTTCCGGATGTGGTTACTTTTATTCTGTACATGATTTTATTTTGTAATCATTTTTATTATTTAGAAAATATTTTTATTTACAATTTCTTTTTCGAAAATTATTTAATTTGAGGTCGATTTATGTACACATAAAATAATGTAAGTTTTATACAAATATCACAAAATAAATTCAAAAGTATTTACAAAGTATTTTTCTGGATTTTGTAATTAAAGACCCTATCCCCCCTACTTTATTTCGGGTCGATCAGATCAAGTCCCGACCTTCTCGAGGTTCGGGAAATCATGTATCTATTACATATATACAGTCTTCTTTTTTTTATTTATTTTCCCTTTATTTCTTTCTTTATTTATTTTAGGTTAAAATAATAAGATATGTACAATATTTACACACAGATGTAAGTTAGTAAGAATATGGATTTATTAATATATACAAGTATTTTATAAGATATTTTAAGCTAAAATAAATGAATAAAGATGATGAAATGCAGATTTATCATCCCCCATGCTTTACATTTGCTAGTCCCTTAGCAAACACTTATTTGAAAGAATAAGTGAATAAAAGAAAACGAAAGGAAAAATAAAGAAATTAGGATAATTTTGAGTATTAAACTTATATTCATAAAATTGTAGTATGGAGCTATGTTAGCCCTTTGGATTATTAGTGTGGCAGAACCATAATGGGAAATGGATTTAAAAGCTAACAACCTTCTAGTTCCATAAGACTCCTATTTAGGTCACCTCAACAGATAGGTCAGAACAAGTCTACATACACAAATTCTTATGACTATGAATCTTTACTTGTTTGGTGTAAGTGAAATATAGCTCTCCATCTCAAAAGTAGAAAAGAAACAACCTCTCTCAACAAGGTAACTCTAGTCCCCCGATTTATCAACTCTTTCCTCGAGGATCGAGGATATTCCCTTCTAAGTTCAAGTACACCCAGCTCAAGAAGAGGAGATGGAGAAAAGAATAGACGATAACCAATGTATCTACCTATCCTTGGACGCATGACCAGTGTAGCCAAGTCATTCGATGCAAGCTTACAAAAATTTGACTTTGAAGCTCTTTTTTTCACTTGTATATACACTCCGACAGGAATTTTATTTTTCAATTAGGCCTATACACTTTTGGAGATTATACATTTTTCCTTTTTTTTGAAAATATATAGAAGCTACATCATGTACATAAGGAGTTTTCCCTCTTGAGCAAGTAGACTATCCCTCTTTTGAAGCATTTCTGCAACCCCACAACATCTTGTCTTTAGACCTCAATTCTATTAGATCAGGTTGAGATGCACTACCCTCCCTAGAGGAAGACGAATATTCTCACTAGTTGTTACATACCCAGGTGTTATCCCAAGCCAAAAGATTCTGCCTCCTCACTATATCCTCCATGAAGAGCTACGTGTAAAGTGCTTGTCCAAGATAAGCCATGGTCTAGAAGAATCATGCATGTGTTGTTAAATATTCTACTTAGACTACTCAAGACGACACGTGAACATAGTCTTATGGACTTAAAAAATGAAGTCACTAGGACTTGAAAAGTCTTAACTTCAGTTCTTACAAGGTTCCTCTAAAATTAAGTGGATTAAGGTCCAACTAAGCTCCATTCTTCAATTTTATTCCAGAGTTAGTTTAAGTGTCAATATTATCCAAAAAATGCACATGCAAATGCAATAAAATATGTACAAAGAAAAGAAAGCAAAATCTTCCTTTTTTACAATTTTCTAATTTTGAACTTTTTATGGATTTTTGAAAAAAAATGACAAACATGTAAAAAAGTTTTTTTGGAATTTTAGTTATGGAAATTTTTATAAACTTTTGGTTTTTGTAGATTTTAGTGATTTTTGAATGGAGAAAAGGGTTAATAAAATATATAAAAGTATATACAATTTTTAGAGGGTTTTTTTGTTTATTTGTTTGTTTGTTTTTGTTTTTGTTTATTTATTTATTTTGTTTTGTTTTGTTGTTTTTTGTTTGTTTTATTTTGTTTTGTTGTTTTTTTATTTTGTTTGTTTTATTTGTTTTATTTTGTTTTTTTGAAAGATGGAAGGTGACAAAAGTCTATATACACACATGGATTTTATGCATTTATATGCATATCCCAAAAATAACCATAATTTTAAAAATATGAGTTATGTCTAAAGTGTATATATATAGTATACGACATCCCCCTATACTTAGCTCGAACTATGCCCTCATAGTGATCAGAGAGCGGCAAAGGAGGACATAACTCATGTTAAGTATAGAAAAGTGAAAAGACTCATATGCTACAATGACTCAAAGAAAAGATGAAAAGAATAGAAGTCAGTGATCCCCCCTATACTCAGGGTCAAGTAATCCTAAGTATAGAAGACTGTACAAAAGGAAAAACCGATGAAGATAAGTGATAGATTCAACGGTTCGTCTTGCCCCCTTATACTTAGGGTTGAATAGCCCTAAGTATAGAATATCAACAAGTTGAGGGACAAGTGAGAGATCCTAAGAAAAAACACAAAAAACAATATGAACAACATCACTCCCACTATAACAACATCACTCCCACTATACATAGGGTAGAGTATCCCTAAGTATAAGCAACAATATGAGTGATGAACAGATGAATATGAACATCTCAAATCATTCACCGCCCTATACTTAAGATAAAGCACATCCTAAGTATAACACATAGATACAGACAAGAGGTAAATAATAAACGGAAGAATGAAGGATAAAATCAAGACTAAACTCATATATAAAAAGTAGACATTATTAAGGTGCCTCTAAACAGACGCTAGAGTTTACGCCCCTAGTTGGGCACAACAATTTGGATAACGAAGTATCAAGGTTCAGGACATCATTTGCAATGCGAATACGTATTGTCGCTGCTATCTCGGTGTGAGAGCAACAACGTGGTCAAAAATGTGAACGAGGACACCCAGATAGGCAATCAGGCATGTGTCTTCTATCGGATAAATATATGTGTAGATAAAATCAAGCACCGGTAGCACAAAAGAATTCTTCGACTCACAATCAGAGTGGAGTGAATGGTTGGAGCCGAAAAATGGAACGTGGAGAAGGAAGGATCTTTCATGGAATCCTCCACGTCAATCACTGTCTCAAAAATGTGTGGAAGGTCAAGGTCAGGAGAATCAATAAGAAAGTAGATATTCGATGCATGTAATGAAGAGAGATCAAGTATATCATCGAATAATTCAAGGGTTGGCTCATCCTTGCAAGGGTCGTCAAGGAGAGAAGAAATATCAAACACAAAAAGATCAGAAGTATCAGAAGAATCAGAAAACTCAAAATAATCAGAAGACTCGGTCTCATGATCCGAAAGATCGGCTGCACAACCAAGGAGTGAAACCAAGTACAGAGAACATACCACCCGCAAATAACCCTCGGGGAGATGTTAGAAATCAGGATGATTTGAGGGAGAGAAAAAATGATTATATTCAAATAATGGGTTCTCTCTTAAAGTAAAAGAAAAACCATCCAATGGATCAGGAATATCAGGCTCAATGAAATCTTGGTCAAGATCAAAGAGATCATTGACCTGCCAAAGTGAAGGGATCTGAACATGGGAAATATTGGACAGTATTTGACCCTCAGAGTGAAGGGTGGGAGGGAGGGAAAACATGAGTGATGAAGATTGTTTTTTTTTCTTTTTTTATGTGATTGCTAATGATATTGAGAGGATGAACACAACTAACTCAACATCAATCACCAATAAATAAAATGCGACCCTCAATTCACCAACTCAATGCAATGTGAAGACCGTGAAGGTTCGGTCGGTTATCTTGTCAAATTTAAAGTTAGATGATCAAACATAAAGTTGTACAAACACTTAGGTTGAGTTGTGGAATCGGGACACTAACCTTAGTGTGTGCGTGAGCAAGTAAATGTGAATACAATGAGGGGGTTGCTCTCCCAAAACAATGATGTGAATCAATTGTGTTTAATTTTAAGGATCCAAGTAATATTAATAGTCCAAAATTTTCATTTTTTGATATTTTTGAATAAAAATACATCTAACGAATTTTCCAATTTCCTTTATGCATATATCTACAAAATAGAGGGAGGAAAGCGAAAAAGCTGATGCGCGATTAAACACAATGATGCATGCATGGGTTAAGAGATACGTACCTCATCGCCAACACTCTACATGCAGAATGATCCGTGTAGAATTTAAATATAGAAAAATAAACTAACCTATATGATGCAAGTGAACTGTCCTAAGATGAAAGATTCTATTACGGGAAGAACTGATGACAACTAATCAGAAGAGAGACCTGAGTCTGGTCTTGGAAGTCACTCGATGCCCACCACAAGGGGTCCTTCTAGCGCTGTATGCAACTTCTCACGACGTGTGGTTTCTTATCCAATTAAGTTAACTTTTATTTGACTAAGTTCGAACGTGATCTATAGGAACAAATATTCTATTAAGGTCTTTGGACCTTAGTTCTACCGAGCTCAACTAAATAATTAAAAAAAATCAATAGGTAGCTCATGAAATCCACATGAAATAAAGGGAAAATAAGGTAATGGAAAACAAAACTGGTAAGGTCCCCTAAGTGCACTGGCACTTGGCGAAACAGACCCACCAACAAAAGAACATCCTTTTACAAGAATTCAAATGCTAGAAATAAATAAAGGAAAGTCTATGCAACATTTTTTAAAACTTGTTCTCCTTCAAATTTTCTTCTCCTCCTCTTACGCTCTCCTGCGGCTCAGTGAAGAATCAAACCACCACCGTAAGAAAGCCGCTCTAGCTCGTCGGGCCCTCGTAAGAAAGAGGAAATGAAAACGTATAAGGAACACAATTATAAAATATATGAGCAAGAAGAAAATGAAAATGTCGAAAAATATAAACAAATTGTACAACCAAGAATAACAGGTCAAAAGAGAAACCTGACTACCCTCACCGTGCCTCCCTGACAATGACGTCATTTTGTTGGGAAGATTTTCTAGGTTTTTGATTAATTGAATAATAAAAGCGCAAGTGTCTTTGTTGCAACCCAAATATTTATCAACAAAAAAAATCTTCTTCTCAAGCTAAATTAATTACAAAAAAGTGTAACAAGAGAAATCTGCTATATATTTTACCTGTATAGCAACAAGATTGAACTCATGGAGGCTACAATTCCTGTGGGTTGTCCTAATAATTGAAAAATCAATTAAAAGAGAAAGAAAATTCAAATGCAAACTATCTTGTTCTTGTGAAATTTTTATCTTTTTATTTTTATGGTTTTTTCATTTTTTTATTTATATATTCTCTGATTTCTTATTTTTGGTTTTTTTAGTTTTTCAAATTTTAATTTTCAAAAATAATTAATTTCTCTAAGCAAATTTATAGACGAAGGAAAATGTAGTTTTTTTGGAATTTTTAAAAATGATAACAAAATGCCTAAATAAATTTTTTTTGTGTTTTGATGATTTTTTTACTGTTTTTATATTTTTCAGAGATTTTATATTTTTAGGATTTTCAAAATGAATAAAAACATGAAATAATGATAACAATGAGCAAATAAGAATATTTTTAAATTTAAAAATTTAAACAAAATCAAAATTTTCTACAATTAATTTTCCTAAAAACAAGAATGAATTATCTACAAATAAGAAGTGAAATCACTATTTTTGGATTTTTCTATAATTTTATCTGATTGTTTTAAGTTTTTTGTATTTTATATTTTTTTAGTTTTAAAAATGATAATTTATTAAAATTGGTTAAAAAATTAAATACATAAAAAACTAATCTTTTTTTAGATTTTTTTGAAGCAATATGTGATTTTTTATGATTTTTCAAAGTTCAAACATGGAAAATGCAATGTTTTTTATTTTTCAATAATTATAAATGATGATAAAATGAGATAAAAATTTATGCTATAAACATGCACACAATAAGAATATAATGTGAGATTTATAGAATTTATTGAGCAAGAAAAATAGTTATTCTAATAAGACAATTATGCAAAGTAAATTCATGAAATATAGGGGTTTATTTGCAAATATCTAAAGTTTCAATGCTTAAAACTAACAAAACAAAATAATAGGAGTATTTTTGCAATTATTTCAGTAAAAGAACGTGCAGAACATGTGCAGTTCAGAATGGAGGACATGTATGTAATGTTTGGAAGTTCTAAGGTGGAAAGTGCAAGTTACCCAGAGAAAACTTGTGTCGCATGCGCTATGCGCTGGTGGGGGCTTCTTTGCAAATCTAGAAATATTGGAGGGCTTTTAATACAATTTGACCAATGTTAGGGTTCTCTGTTCCTTCGTTCTTTCAAAAACTAAAAGGGGTGCCGCCCCTTCTACCTTAGCAGTAGTGGTGGCACAGATCGATGGAGGCACGTAGGGATCAAGGTTGATCGACGATGCAGGGAGCGTGTGTGCTGGCGTGGTGCTCCGCCAGGCGGAGGCACGCGATGGAGGTTGGTGCCGGCAAAGGATAGCGAGCTGCAGGTGGATGCGGGCTTCGTGGAGGTGCTGATCTGAGGTGATGAAGATGGTGGAGCTCCTGCGGCAACAGCGATGATCATGGCTCTTGCGGGCGGCTGAGACGCGTCTGGGGGTGCTCCTAAGGATCTGGCGACAGACAATGGGCGCCTGCTAAAACCAGAGAGCGGTTGTTGATGGCGGATCAGGAGGCAGCCGCGGCGGGGCGACACATGCCTTCGACGGTCGGGGTTCTTCCAGGCGGTTGGCAAGCGGTGAAGGCGCGGAGGGGTGTCAAGGTCGGCAGCGGTGGCGGGCGACGCCTGTTGGGGCTGCAGCGGGCGGCCCCAATACTTTTTTATTATTTTTTGTAATTTTTTAATAATGTTTTTGGCAGCAGCTGTATTATTTTTTTTCTTTTTTTAAAATAGTAGCTGCAATATTTTTTTGTAAAAATAGAAACTTATTTTTTTTGTATTTTTTAATTCATGTGAACCTGCACAATATAAGGATAAATCGACTTGAAAAAGATTGCTCGATTAAAGAGATATACAATAAAATAAAAAGAGAATTGTGAACGATATGGATCCGGTGAAGTCGGAGATGGATCTGGGTCTCCGACCACCATGCGTGGTCAGAGGTGTGTGGTTGCATGTGGTAGAACATGAAGCGATGAGATCTAGAAAATGAGATGGAAGATCGGAATCGAGAGCGAATCAAATCGTGACGACGGATTCTAAGAGATAGAATTTAAAAATTATAATGAAATTAAAAGTATAAAAAATTAAGTGATGATTAACTTAGATGAAAAAGAAGAAAAAATGGACTCATCGAAGGGGAGCGGATAATCCCGTAATGGCCTCGACGAGGACTGACACGTTGTCACCGGACGTCTCGGAAGCTGGGCACCTCTCTGTGACAAGATGGATCTTTGAGAATATGCTCCTCTCACCAAAAGCTTGATCAATGAGAAATGAGGGAGGAGGAGCCATATAAATACAAAAAACGAATTTGAAATTCAAATTTTGAAATGAGAGGAAGAAAGTAAGGAAGTTAGTGATTAATGGTAGATAAAATTATTTACATTATCTACGTAACTAATTCATTAAATTATTTATTTTCACCACTTTATTAAATTAAATAGTAAATTTTAATTATCTAATTTTTTTACTGTGGTTATTTAAGGAAATAAATTATATACATATGGTACATTATATACATAGTTAAATAAGGAAATTAATTTATTTTTATGTTTATTTTTTATTTTTTTATTTTTTCTATTAACTAGTTATTAAAAATATTTACAATTATTTACAAATATAATGTCTATAAAAATAAATATGAATAAATATATACAATAAATAAATGGTAAAATTGTAAGAATCACCCTAGAAAATAGTCTTTCAAACCATAACTCCAAAAAATATGAAACCTGCCATTTTAAAGATAATTTAATTTAGAATACAATGGAAGTGAGTTTTATTCTATCCGAGCTCATATGGAGCCAAAATTGGTTTTCCAATTATTGCTTTATGGCTTTTTCCAGATGTGGTTATTTTATTTTGCAATTATTTTTTTTATTTAGCAAACATTTTTGTTTACAACTTTTGTTTTGAAAATTATTTAATTCGAGGTCAATTTATGTACAAATAAAATAGTGTAACTTTTATGTAAATATAAACATAATAAATTCAAAAGTATTTTTTTGGACTTTTTGATTAAAGACCCTATCTCCACTACTTTATTCCAGGTCAATCAGTCAAGTCTTGACCTTCTCTCGGGGTTCGGGTCAGCCTGTATCTATTACATATATACATTCTTCTTTTTTATTTTCTTTATGTTTCCTTTATTTCTTTATTTTAGGTTAAAATAGTAATATATGTACAATATTTACACACGTATGCAAGTTAGTAAGAATATGGATTTGTTAATATATATAGATGTTTTATAAGAGATTCTAATCTAAAATAAATGAATAAAGATGATGAAATGAAGATTCATTAAGGAGGAGGTGCGAGATCCTGATCTAAGTGAGATCAAGGTGAGCAAAGGGATCTAGGAGATGTCAAATGTAGTGGGGAAAGTGTGTAAGTGATTGGCAAGGCATAATGCTCAGTTTTAGTTGGAGAACAATGGCCAAAGCACATAGCTTGTATGTACTTAAGATTTTGGATTTTAAGTAAAACACGATGAAAATAAATGGAATAAAGGCAAGACAACACTACTAACTATCCTTTGAATAAAAACGACAAAGAAAAGAGTAGCTCACCTGCATGGCATGGTCGAGAGCAGAAGAACCACCCAGTTATTGTCAGCGATGCTGAACCTTGCCTACTCCTCCTTCTCCACGCATTGGATCAACTAGGAAACTCCTCCTATCACTGGGAGTTACCGATGAATCTCCATTTCATCACCTTTATTCTTTCATTTTGGCCGTAAATCCCTAGCTAAATTCATGTATATAACATTAAATTAAATGAATTAATATTCATTAATATATATTATGTAAAATACTGTAATTAATGCCAAAATGAAAGAGTAAAAACATAAAAGAAAAAATGAAACACCAAAGGTATTGAATGACCCTAAACCTGAGACGAAGTCAAGAATTGACTTGGTCGATGATGAATCTATATTTCATCATTTTTATTTAATTATTTTAGTATAATATACCTTCTTAAACACCTGTAAATATAAAAAAATATGTGTTTTTTTATAATTATTCATTCTTTATTGTAAATATTGTATAAAATCATTGCTTTTAACCTAAAAAATATAAAAATAAATAAAGGAAAAATAAAGAAAATGGAGACTATATATATGCAATAAATATATGCTGACTCTGACCCTGAGAGAAGGTCAGGACTTGACCTGATAGATAAGGAATAAAGTAGGGAGAGATATGGTCACTTGTAGTAAAATAAAGAAAATAAAATTCCACTCGCTATTCATCATTATACATACATCATTATTTTGTATATAAATCTTTCTACTATTTTATTTATCATTCAATTCTTGTCAAATAAAAATATTTTCTTCTTGAAACTTATACATAATAATTAGTTGTAAATATTAAAAATTATTGTAAGAAGATTCATTATATATTTTGTAAATAATTACACTTTGAAAAAACTGCAAAACAAAACATGTCAAACTCATATCTTCTCGATAAAAACTCTAAATACATAGAAATCATTTTAATTGTAATCTAAATAAAATAAGCTTTAAAATGACAGTGGTTTCATTACAATCGGAGTTAAGATGTAAAATGTGCCTTTTTGGAGTGCATTGTATATTGTCTCTATTATACTTGGTATGAATTTATTCTTTTATGTATTTTATGTACATATTTGTGCATATTATATTTTAAAGTAAATGTAAATATTGTGTTTTAGTAAAGAAAAATGCAAATAAAAATTACAAAAACCAAATTCACAAAAATAAATTATTTTATATATTGTACATATACAACTATGTATATAGTAACTATACCTATTTATTCAACTTAATTGATTATTTCATAAAAATAAAAAAATAAGAATAAAATCCCTTTAAAATGTTGTAAATAAATAAAATATTAAATTATATATTTATTTGTAAAAATAAGTAATAAAAATACAAGTGTTGTATATATAAGTATAAATACCTTTTAATAATTGTTAATGTTTCTATTTAACCTATTTATTTAATTTATTAAATATCAACTTATTTAAGATTATTTAATTCATATTTTTTATTTATATAACTATTTTATTTAATTCATTTAATAATTATTTCTATTTTATTTAACATTTTCTTGTTTTTTTCCTTTAAAGGATTTTGTCCTGTGGATGGACCGTTTCCCATTGGCAGACCGAGGTCCATTGACCTGGGTCAGCCTCCCCCTCTACTCGCTTCACCCGATAACCCAGTTCGTCATACTCGCTTCTTGCCTTTTTCCGTCACATTCGAGCATCAATCCGCCTCAATTCCTTCTTTGTTTTAGCTGCCAGAATAGAAACCTCACTCACCCAATCATCCTTTTCGAATAATTTACTTCAGTTCATGTGCATTTATCATTTGAATGTCACGTATCCCAGCTTCCACAAAACCTTCCTAGCTCTTCCTTTGAATCAGATCCATTTTTCTTGCAAATTCTCGCCCGAGGGTGGTTTTCGGAATGCTGATGCTATGACAGAGCATTAGATTTTGCATTCGGGAGCGCAAGGATGGCCGAGAGGATGTGATCCATTTCACTCACTGGAGTTCTACCGTGATATTAGCCTCTTCGAGCTGTCACACTTGAATCGATGCGATCTCCCCCTTTCTTCCTTCCATAGTTAAATCTTGGTAGTGTCCTTTCAATTTAGTATACAATTTTGCATTTAATTTCTACTTTTAGTTATATCTGATCATCCTTATCTCTGAGCTCTGATCTGCATGAATTTTTGCATTGAATTTTTTCTTTGATTTTAATAACCCTATGGAATAGTAGCCTCATGAGTTTGATCATGTACGCTATACAGGTAAATAAATAGCAAATTTATTTTCTTGCTTATATTCATTTTCTTTGTTGGTTTGAGATTGAATAAATAAATAAATATTATGGAGACTTTCCTTGGGTTACGATGACTGTTCACCTTGTGAATATTTTCATTAAATAATTAAAACCTGAAAAGTTGATAAAAACAAATGGTGTCGTTGTCGGGGTTGCACGATGAGGGTATCTAGGCTCTTCTCTTTGCATGTTATTGTTGGAGAATAGGCTCCTCTCACCAAAAGATTGATCAAGGAGAAATGAGGGAGAAGGAGCAAAATAAATAGAAAAGACAAGAAAAAAATTTGAAATTCAAATTTTGAAATGAGAGGAAGAAAAGGAAGGAGGTTACTTGTTAATGGTGGATAAAATTATTTACATTATCAACATAATTAATTAATTAAATTATTTATTTTCATCACTTTATTAAAGTAAATAGTAAATGTTAAATATTTATTTTTTGGTGTGGTTATTTAAGGAAATAAACTATATACATATATTATATACATATGATACATCATGTACATGGTTAAATAAGGAAATTAGCTTATTTTTATGTTTTAAATTTTTTATTATTTTATTATTTTTTCATTTTTATGTTAAATAATTATTAAAATATTTACAATTATTTACAATTACAATATGTATAAAATAAATATAAAGAAATATATACAATAAATAAATGGTAAAATTACAAGAACCACCCTAGAAAACCGTCTTTCAAACTGTAACTCCAAATATCATAAGACCACTACAATTTAATTTAGAATACAATGGAAGTGAGTTTGATTCAATCCGAGTTCATATGGAACCGAATTGGTTTTTCAATTATCGTTTATGGCTTTTTCTAGATGCGGTTACTTTTATTTTGTATATCATTTTATTTTGAAATTATTTTTTATTATTCAGAAAATATTTTTGTTTACAATTTTTATTTTGGAAATTATTTTTGAGGTCAATTTATGTACATATAAAATAATATAATTTTTATAAAAATATATACAGAATAAATTCAAAAGTATTTACAATGTATTTTTTTGGATTTTCTGATTAAAGACCCTATCCCCCCTACTTTATTCCAAGTCGACCAGGTCAAGTCTTGACCTTCTTTCAGGTTTCAGGTCAGCACGTATCTATTACGTATATTTAGTCTTCTTTTTTTTATTTTCTTTATTTTCCCTTATTTCTTGTTTCTTTATTTTAGGTTAAAATTGTGATATATGTATAATATTTACACACAGATGCGAATTAGTAAGAATATGGATTTATTAATATATACATGTGTTTTATAAGGGATTCTAAGCTAAAATAAATGAGTAAAGATAAGGAAATGCAGATTCATTAAGGAGGAGGTGCGAGATCCTGATCTAAGTGAGATCAAGGTGACCAAAGGGTTCTGAGAGATGTAAAATGCGGTGGGGAAAATGTGTAAGTGATTGGCGCGGTAGAATGCTGAGGTTTGGATGGTGGCTGACTCTGACCCTTAGAAGGTCAAGACTTGACCTGATCGATAAGGAATAAAGCAAAGGGAGATATGGTCACTTGTAGTAAAATAAAAGAAATAAAATTCCACTCATTATTTATCATTATACATACGTCATTATTTTGTATATAAATATTTCTACTATTTTATTTATCATTCAATTCATGTTAAATTAAAGTATTTTCTTCTTGAAACTTATACATAATAATTAGTTGTAAATATTAAAAATAATTGCAAGAAGATTCATTATATATTTTATAAATAATTACACTTTGCAAAAACTGTAAAACCAAACTTGTTAGACTCATATCTTCTCCATAAATACTCAAAATAAAGCGAAATCATTTTCATTATACTCTAAATAAAATAAGCTTCAAAAACGACAAGTTTCATTAAAATCAGAGTTAAGATGTAAAATTTGGCTTTTTTGGAGTGCATTGTATATTGTCTGAATTATAATTGGTATGAATTTATTTATTTATATATTTTATGTACATATTTATGCATATTGTATTTTAAAATAATTATAAATATTGTATTTTAGTAAAAAAACGCAAAAATTTACAAAGACCAAATTCATAAAACTAAATTATATTATATATTGTAGATATACCACAATGTATATAGTAACTATACCTATTTATTCAACCTAATAAATTATTTCATAAAAATAAAATAAAATATGGATACAATCCTTGTAAAATGTTGTAGATAAATAAAATATTAAATTATATAGTTATTTGTCAAAATAAGTAATTAAAAATACAAGTGTTGTATATATGGGTATAAATACCTATTTATAAATGTTAATGTTTATTTTTATACTATTAATTTAATTTATTTAATTTATTCATTTATAAAATATGACCTTAGTTAAGATTATTTAATTCATCACATTTTTATTTATATAATTATTTTATTTAGTTTATTTATTAATTATTTCTATTTTATCTAACATTTTCTGGTTTTTTTGTCCTTTAGAGGATTTTATCTTGTAGATAGGCCGTTTCCCATTGGCATACCCATGTCCATTGACCCGGGTCAGCCTCCCCCTCTACCCTCTTCACCCCATAACGCAGTTCGTCGGACTCACATCTCGCCTTTTTCCTGTCACATCTGAGCATCAATCCGCCTCGATTCCTTCTTGGTTTTATCTGCCCGAATTACAACCTCACTTGCCCAATCATCCTTTTCGAATAATTCACCTTGATTCACACTCATTTAGCATTTGAATTTCACCGTATCCCAGCTTCCATAAATTCCTCCTAGCCCCGCCTTTGAATCAGATCCATTTTTCTTGCAAATTCTCGCTCGAGGGTGGTTTCAGAAGGCTGATGCTATGACAGAGCATGGGATTCTGCATCCGGGAACGCGAGGATGGCCAGGAGGATGTGATCCATTTCACTCACTAGATCTCTGTCATGATATTAGCTTCTTGGAGCTGTCACACTTGAATCGAGGCGATTGATGCAACTCCCACCACCCTTGTTAATTTGATCAAATTAATGGTCAAATTGATTACTAATGTTTGTTGCAGCCAGATAATAAGAGCAAATCAAAAACCACTTTGAATTAATGTCAAGTTAATCACACGTGGCAAATTTATTTTACTTGGGCAAGTCCAAGGTCGAACTCAGGGAGGCAGATGTCTCTTTAGGTAGATTTTAAGCAAAGTCCAAGGTTTGATTTTCAGGGGATATTTTTTTTGGTCTTTTTCAATTTTTATGCAAGACACATGCACAATCAGGTCAGTTTAAAAGTAATTCAGATATGTGATCAAATCAAGTCCAAAAATTCCGAAACTTGGCCAGACGATGAAATGCAATGAAATTAAGGTACACTAAATTTTTTTAGAATTTTCTGACACTAAATGAATTTACTGTGAATTAAAAATGAATGCAAGGTGATTTTCACTAAATTAATTTTAATAAATATCAAATCACACTATCTCCAGATATAAGAATTATCCCAGATAGATCTAAGTGTAAAGAATCCAAGAAAATTAATAAACCTAAATTTTTATGTGAAATGGACCTATTAAAAATTAATTAAGGAAATCACTAAATGATTTATTTAGGCCTCAAGATACATTCAATTGAAATGAAATTTTTATGCAATGTGAACCAAATTATCCTAAATCTAATGTGAATTCTCGGGGATTTTTGGAGTCACAGAGAAATTACTATCAATTAAAAGGCATAAATGGGCAAAATATAGAATAATTGAACCAATTAATTAATAAAAAATCCACTGATATTACAAAAATATGCCAAGTGTCTCATAATGAAGAGGACAATGTAAGCTACACAATGCAATTTTCCAAATTGAAAAATGAATTAAAATGAGTGCCTAAATATACATGCAAAGACAAGGGTATAAATGCAATTACAAGAATTAAAATTGATAAAGATAAAACGTGCTGACATGGACCAATATGCAATTACCTATAGTGCTGAGGGGGTGGATGCAAATTTTCTACAGAACACGTGCTCCTCACGCGGGGTCTCCTGGCAGGGATTGAAATGCAATTCTGAAAACTTCCAGGGGCTTCGATGCAATTTACCCAGGACACACGTGCAGATCACGTGGGGGTCCCAGGCTCGGTGGTCTTCGGAGGCTCGGAGCGAGGCTCGGGTGGCTCTGGAGGTTCGGATCTGGCTCGGAGTAGCTTCGGGTGATCTGAGCCTAGTGGTCGGGGAGGAGGCTTGGATCGGGCGACGTGGCTCGACGTGGACCATAGGATCAAGGATGATCCAACGGTGATGAACTGCTGGCGCGTGGCGTGTCCGGGTCCGTTAGATTAAGATCAATCAAATGGTGATGGGCTGCTACTGAGGCGAGGACATGGTCGATCAGTGACCGTTGGATCTAGATTGATCCAACGGCACCTAGAGCGGGCGATGCCGTGGTGCGATCTGGACGCGTAGGATCTTCCTGATCCTACGGCTGCGGGACGTAGCGACGTGCATGGCTCCTGGCCGTTCGATCAAGAGGATCGAACGTCGGCTGGCTGTCGTCCCCAACGGTCCTACGCCTCTTGCGGCGGAGAGAGCTGGGCTCCGGCGAAGCTGGCCTAGCTCCGCCTCATCCTCCTGTTGTCGGTGAAGGATGCTGGAGGCTCTGGCATAGCTCGGAAGATTCGTGGAGAGGCGGCAGAGCGTCTGACGATGTTGGTTGTGGCTGAGGCAGCCTGGAGGCCACTGATGAATCTCGAATTCATCACTCAATCTCATTTATTAAGCTCAAATTCCTTAAAATCAACAACATATCTGCATCTATTCTGCATAATTAGCATTCCTGCATATTTTCATAAGAGTTGCATTTTAGCACTAATTTCTGCACAAAATAAGAAGCCAAAAATCCAGGCCAAAAGTGACCTATAAATAGCCTAACTTCCTAGATTTTTAACTCATTCATTCTAACTCCGAACGACCCAAAACCACTTTCACTGTGTACATATCACTAACAAGAATAAATGAAAATAGAAAAAATAACTAACCCAAATAAGTGGACCAGAAACCCAAACCCTAGTTTCCGGATTTCCTGACTAAAAACTTCATATCTTCCTCATCCAGTGTCCATTTTAATCCTACTCACTTTTAAACTAATGTACGTTCAATTACCGTCAAAACAAGACCAAGTTCAAGTGATTCAGAGCTCATATATGAAAGTTGGGTTTTGGGCCTCTTTTGTTTATTTTATTTTATCGGTTTTTGACCTATTATTTTATATACTTATTTTATTGATTAATAAAAATAAAAAAATAGATTAATATGTAATTATTTATCTTTGATTTTACCATATTTTTTCCGGATTTTTATCTGATTTAAAAAGTGATAAAAAAATTATAAAACCCAAAAATCATGGTATTCTATGTACATGGGATACCCCAAAAATTCACTTAATGCATTTGATCGATTTTGGTTTTGATGTCTTCATGAAAGTTGTAGATCTCATCGAGACTAGAAATTTTTGTGAAGCAACTTTTTTGATCCGAGGCCACTTGCTATTTATTTTGCATTTTACAAAAGATTTATTTTCTGAATTTTCTGGTGCTGACACGTGGCAGCTCTTGAAGCTGCCATGTGTCAGCTATTTTCGGCATTATTTTCATTTCGTTTTTTAAATAAAAAAATAAAAAAATATTTAGATAAAAATAAAAAATAATAAAATAATACCACGCTCGTGCGTCGCACGTGCCTCCTTGGCACGTGCTCCGCACGTGCCCCTTTCTCTCCCCTAGCCGCCCCGTGGTTTAATCACGGCTGTCCGATCTCGGCCGATCGGACGGCCGCTGTGCGTCTTCCCCATCAGATCCTCCCTTTCCCAAATCGGCCAACGTTGCCGCCCCCAATTTTCTTGCCGCGAATCCATCCTCCGCCGTCTTCCATCTTCCAATCTCGGCCCATCACCGATCATCACATCTCCAACCACGAATCCCTCAGCAAATTTATCATGATTTCGTAGTCAACCGTACTTCCTTCCTCGACGTGCTACCACCCCTATTTAAAGAACGAGCCCTGACCACGGTTCCCTATCCATCGATACCCTTAATAGCAACGAGACGACGACGGTGACATCGCCGTTCGTCTCCCTTCTCCGGCAAGATCCGAGTTCTACCCAACTCGTTGCAGCCCACGGTGAAGCCTTCGCTGTCCTTGCCCAGCTCCGACCTCCGTGCTCGTCGAGCCCACGACTTCAACCTCCACAACACTATCTTCGACGCACCAGCATCCGTCTTCGTCAACGACCATCATCGCCAGGAGCGACCCTTCTCCACCAGCCAAGCTCCGGCCAATCGCCGACCCTTCTCCGCCTCGCCACTGGCCGTACAGGAGCCACGCCTTCACCTCCGCCTCGACGAGCAGCGCCACCGTAGGTCGAGCGTGAAGCCCGATGTCCTCCCACATGCGCTGCACGTGCGGAGGAAACGTCAGTGCTGACGTCATCCGTTGGGGTCACGTGCCGAGCACGTGACCCGCTGGGTCATCTGCAACAAATGCCCCGGACTCCCCTCTATCTACTTTCCAGTCCAGCCGTCCAAGGAGCACGTGCGCGACATGTGCTCCCTTGGAAAAATTGCAGCATACCCCCCAGACCTTTCAGTAATTGCATTATAGTCCTATTGCATTTTCATAGTTATTTTATTTCTTATATTTATATTGTACTTATACCCCTGTATTCCCCAATGATTTTAGACCTCTATTTGCCATTATTTTATCAATCCAAAAATAGCATGATGTTTGTTAATGAATTTCTACGTTTTGACATAATGTGGGTGTTTTTGTGATCAGTGTTTAATTAATAATTAATTATTTCGTCGAAAATTGCATATTTTGCCCGATTTGTGCTCTTGAATTTGCCATTGATTAACCTCGCTCTAAAAATTCCCAAAAAATCACATATTATAGAGTTAATTGTGCTTGACATTGTGCCCAAAAAGAATTGCATTTGCATGCATAATTTGCCCTGTAAAAATCATTTTGCATATTTCAGTGTTTAATTTTAATAGGTATTAGATCTCACATTTTTGAGGTTTAGGATTTTTATGAGATCAATCACCTAGTGATAGATCTTAGATAATTTTGATCCTTGAAAATAAGTAGGTCTAATATTTATTATAATTAAATATTGAAATTCATTTTGTTTGCATTTAAAAACTCATAAAAAAAGTCATATTGCATCCAAAATTTCCAAAAAAATTACAATGCATCTATTTCATCAGATTTTGCATAGTGGCCAAGTTTCATATTTTCGTACATAGTTTGAATGTAATTTACATTTTAGTCCCTAAAATATGCCAAAATTTCATTTTACGTCCTTTATTGCATTAAAAATTACAGAAAAAGATCGCTTCAAAAAGCGCACGAATTTTGATAGACATAACTCTAGGTTGTTCCTTTGCCTCCTTGTGATTGACCTTGGGACTTGCCCAAGTAAAATAAACATAAAACCACTTGATTAAAAATTGATTACATTTTGTGTGGTTATTTTCTTGACCGATTCCGATTGCCGCCTACAACGCGCGACAAATCATTTTAACACGAACGGCAAATAAACATCTCTTTAACAAGTGATTTTCGGATTCGTTAGATGGCGCTGTTGCCGGCGAGGCAAATGGCTTAGATTTTTGTCTTGAAAATTTTTGTTCGGTTTTCCGCATTCGGGTAGTCGGACCCCCAAATTTTTCATTGTAAATTACATTTATTTTCAGCATTTATTTTTTCTTTTCTATTGTATTATTTTTGGAGTCACTCTCTTACACTATCTCTCTTATTTTTCTTGTGAGGTACCCGGTACGTGGAGCAATTTTTCTAGAACCGACACAACTTCACCGACTTCCGCAAAAGCCGCAATTAATTTAAGATCGAGTCAAGTCGTGAGAGAGTGTAGAGTCTAGGTTTCTTAATTCTTGCAATTTTTAAATTTCTGTAATTAATTGCTTATTTACAATGGTGTCCATTTGGACTCTCGCGTGTGTAACAAGACCTCTAACTTTTTCTGTGGTGTGTCGTGGCCTGTTTCACTCTCCGATAAGGGTGGGGCCCGACTTGAGTGGCGATTAGGCTAGACCTATACATACAGCTCTTAGAGCAATTTAATTTTCGATTGTGCTTGTAGGTATTGGGCCACACTTCACATTAATTGAAATGCATATAGATCGTTCAATTTAGCCAAAAATTCAACTCAATTCTTTCCCGCTAATAGAACTTTCTACTAGGTGTGGTTTTTCATCGGCTTGCATTCATTTAGAATAAATTTTTAATTTCTGTCTAGCATCCCACATGAAGATTGCGAGGATTCACTGTAAGTCTTCTAACTGAGCATACACCATTGTTTTCACGTGCATCGGCTTTTCCCAAATTTCTCCTTCTTGTTTTGCCACATAAAATTTAAAGGAAATTGGGACTGGACGGTAGACGTGTATTTCTGCTCACTTAATTTCTTCCGTGATCACCTAATTAAAATTTGGACTGCTAAATATAGCCGATTCTAAATTAACCCATAAAATCAAGAATTTTTGCGAGAGAGTAACCTCGACCTTGGATTCTTTTATTTTCTGAGTGAGCGAGAGACGACACTTAAGGTTAGAACCAATCTCCGATATTTTCATTCAGACTACTGATTTTAAAAATGATTAGCTACTGGCTGAAAGTGGATGCAACTAGTCGTACGAACTCGGGACAGTCTTTAAGAAAATTTCTGTACCTAACAACTCGCTAAATTTTTGCCAAGATTGATTTATCACCAACTAAAATTGAAAAGATAATAGCCAAACTCTTACGGCTTCATTGGGTGAGTTGGTGAACTCGGAGTTTGACTTGTGTTTGCATTGGTGTGCGTGAACCGATTTCGAAGATCAAAAGCCGCACACTTAATAAAATTTCTTTGATTATCCCGTGCAATTATCTCTCTCATCTCTTGATTTAAATTTCATCATGGAACATTTGACCAAAATCTCTTGCGGATCCAACCCATCATTTCTTTCAAAAATGACCAAACATTACTATGAAAATGAATTTGTCTTGGTTAAGCCTAAATGAACTACATTCCCTTCTTTCAGTAATCCTCCAACATTTGCGGGAGACTTTCAACCGCGGATGAATTCGGCTCCCTCATTGAATTCCTACTCGAATCGTCCGATCGCACATCACCACCTACCATCTTCGACTAAACCGGCTTATTCTCAGTTTCTCGCTAATGAAACATTTCAAGATCAAAATACCTTTAAGTCTCATGACTGGCCGAGAAACTAAATCCAGATGGAAAGACCCGCACTTAATGATCATCAGTGTTGGATTAACCACGACAAACCCCTCATCAGACATGATACTCATACAGAGGACTGTACTAATCACATAAAAACACTTCAACCCTGTATGCTGACTTTACAATATCGAGGTCCAACCACTCATGATCAAAGGAATAAATTCTACTCGGACAAACTCCACATGCCTGGACCATATGAGCAGCTGCCTGCCATAATTATTGAGGAGATATTTTCTGAAAATAATGATCATATAATGGATATTCCAAGAAACTCTCCTCCTACCACATACAGGAAAATGGAAGACGAAATTATTAAACACATACCGACTGCTCCCATGGTTGATCATGAACAGAATTTTGAGGATAATATTTCAAGGATAAAAACAAGATTTGAATTGATGGAGGATAGATTTCAAAAATTTGCCGACCGAGTAATCTCATTCTATGGTAGATCAGATATAAAACTAAATGAGGAAATGATTGGATCTAAGAGTGAAAATTTTGAGGATATTCAAAGACCTAGGGATGATTCTAACATCAACATTTCGGCTTATTATTCCCCTAGAAATGATTTTGCCTCTGACCCTTACTCTGAATATTAAGGTCCCTTCTCATCTATGGAAGACACCACATCACCACACCACACAGAAAATACCAAAAAAATTGAAACATTTGAAAACTACAAAAATAAACCGAAAATCCAGAAAATTCCATAGAAATTAAGACTGAAGAAGATCTAAGGAATTTGGATCATACTGTACGGGAAGCACCGGAAAAACACTTTATTTTTGAACTTTCCTTTATAAAGGCCATTGAACACTTCCCCGATCTTAAAAAATTTTTAATGGACAAATTAATGATCAAAAAGTCAGGAAGGATTAGAACAAAAACTGAAAGACATATCTTGTTAATGGCCTCCTCCTTGGTGTTGAGGAGAAAAACCAAAAGCTGCATAGTGAAGCGGTTGCCCAGATTTGATTGTATGATCAAAGACACAAATGTCACCCATGCTCGAATTGATGACGATTCACCAATCAATATCCTCCCAACCTCTGTATTTCATGAACTCAAGCTCGGACCGATTCAGAAGATACGAGAGATTATTCAATTGGCTGACTGATCAATAAAGCGACCGAGAGGAATCATTTCTGTCATCACGATATTCCAAGATGCTCCGCTTAAAATGGAATTCACGATTATTGATATTGAGCATCAAGGAGAATTCACCCAGTCTCCAATTATTCTCGGAAATCCATTCTTAGCATTGTCTAAGGCAACTATCGATTATGAGAGCCGAGAAATCAATTTTAAAACATGGGAAGCACTTAGATCTAACCCTGTCTTTGAGGAACCACGATCTTCTGAGGAAACCCACGAAGTCCCCGACAACCGCAACCATGAAGAGGTAGAAGAGCCCTACCCCTCTACGACACTTGAGTTAGCGGTTGTTGATGAGACTATTGGTTTAGAGAATCTCCCCCCTGCTCCATTCCCAGCTGCTCTCACCATGGAAAATCGAGCATATGAATCATATGATCCTGAGACTTATGCATGGTCACACCCTGGGTCAACCTATGCTGACTACATGGATTACATCAACTTGACACAAGAATGCTCCAATGTCAAATCAATTGAGAACGAACATGCATAGACTCTCCCCAGTATTTCAATTCCCGCGGATATCAAAATAGACAAATCCTTCTACTACGATCCTGAGACATATGCATGGTCGCACCCTGGAGCAACATTCTCTGAATATCTTGACCAAATCCTTCCAAATCAAGAGTGCACCAAGATTCAGGAGACTAAGAGCAAACACGCAGGTTGCACACTGACCAAGGAGAAAAATTCCAATGGCAATTCATCTGGATACTCAAGTGAACCGACATCTTCATGAAACAAGAAAAAGAAAGTCACCTTTGACATATTGGAAAAGGAATCAGTTGATGATCCCTCATCATGTTCGGAAAAGGTAGTCTACATGAGTGAAGTCTATTAGGTAGCTCTATAGCCATATCTTCGAAAGGATCCAAAATTCATTTCTCATTGGACAACTCCCGTTCCTAATTATTACTCATCCAAAGCTGATGCTCCTACCTTCCACAAGTACACTAGAATTATTTCTTATGAGATTACTGAGAACGGAGCGTCTGAATATTCATCTGAGGACAAACCGATTGATATTAAAAAGGAACGAATTTTGAGGAAACAATTAAAGAAACAAAAAGACATGAATATCTGGAGTGTGTCCACTTTCAAATACTATTCCTCTGAGGATAACTCTGATGATGGCTACCTTTCATCTGACTCAAATGTTTCATCTACTATCCATCATGATTTTTTCGAGGATGGCACTGATAATAGTGGAGAATCATGTGCTTCATCTCCGTCTCATCATTACGATCTCCCACCACAGGCTCACAAGAAGATCAACCATAAACTGCCTTAATTATCGGCTTCCCACCCTCCCTCCCGACCACATCGGTCTCCTTGTACAACTTCTTCCTCTACTTAAGCCAAGGCCTAAGTATAGGGGGGGGGACCGATGCCATTTGTATATACCATTTTTCCGCATTACACTCCTTCTCCCGATCGCTCCATTTTTACCTTTCTCTTATACTTAGGCTGACCAGAGCCTAAGTATAGGGGGACCCGACACCCACCTGTATATACTCTCCTCATTTACATATCCCGACCGCCTCTTTTTACGCTCTTCTTCTATACTTAGACTAGTCACAATCTAAGTATAGGGGGGGCATTGTATATCAAAATTTTACTCTCTTACGCTTAGCCCGAGCTATGTCTTCTTTACGCTTCTTGTGCTCTGAGGACACAACACTCGCTAAGTATAGGGGGGTCTGTATATATACTGTGTATATATTTTAGCCATACCTCGTATTTGCGTGTCAGTCCAAGGACAAAGGGCACGTACTGCGCACGTGCCCCTCTGGGAAATTTGCGAGAAAACCTCCGGAGTTCACGGTAATCAAACGTAGGTCCCCCTCTGATTATTTTTATATTTATATTATTTTGCAGTGATACCCCTGTGTTCCCCTATATTTTTTTACTCTTCTTCACATTATTTTATTAATCTCAAAAAGTTGCATGATGTTTGCCATTTAATTGTCTACATTTAGATATATTGTGGACATTTTTGTGATCGTTGGTAAATCAATAATTAATTATTCTGTGGAAAATTTCATATTTTGCCCAGTTTGTGCTCTTTATTTTGTATTTGATTAACCATCGCTTTAAAATTCCCCGAAAAATCACATATTGTAGAGTTAATTGTGCTTGACATTGTGCCCAAAATGAATTGCATTTGCATGCATAATTTGCCCTGTAAAAATCATTTTGCATATTTCAGTGTTTAATTTTTATAGGTATTAGATCTCACATTTTCAAGGTTTCGGATTTTTCTGAGATAAATCACCTAGTGAAGATCTTAGATAATTTTGATCCTTGAAAATAAGTAGGTTTATTATTTATTATAATTAAATATTGAAATTCCTTTTGTTTTCATTTAAAAATTCATCCAAAAATTCCAAAAAAAATTACGTTGTGGCCAAGTTTCGTATTTTTCGGACATCGTTTGATCGACTTTAACATTTTAGTCCCTAAAATAAGCCAAACTTGCATTTTGCATCCTTTATCGCATTAAAAATAACAAAAAAATCCTGCCTTGAAAACAACGCACGAATTTAGATAGACACAATTTTAGGTTGTTTCTTTGCCTCCTCGTGTTCGACCTTGGGACTTGCTCAAGTAAAATAAACATAAAACCACTTGATTAAAAATTGATTAATTTTTGTGTGGTTATTTTCTTTACCGATTCCGATTGCCGCCTACAACGCGCAACTAATCATTTTAACATGAACAATAAATAAACACATTCTTAACATAGCGGTTTCCGGATTCGTCAGATGGCGTCGTTGCCGGGGAGGTAAACGACTTAGAATTTTGTCTTAAAAATTTTCGTTCGATTTTCCGCATTCGAGTAGTCTGACCCCCGAATGTTTCATTGTAAATTCCATATATTTTCAACATTTATTTTTTCTTGTCTATTTTATCATTTTTGAGTTACTCTCTTACATTATCTCTCTTATTTTTCTTACGAGGTACACGACATACGTGGAGTAGGTTTTCAAGAAACCGAAGCATCTTCACCGACCTCCTAAAAATCCGCAATTAATTTAAGATCGAGTCGAGTCGTGAGAGAGCGTAGAGTCTAGATTTTTAATTCCTTCAATTTTTAAATTTCTATAATTAATAACTTATTTACAACGGTGTCTGTTTGGACTCTCGCATTTGTAAAAGACCTCTAACTTTTTCTGTGGTGTGTCATGGCCTGTTTCACTATCCGGTGAGGGTGGGGTCCGACTTAAGTGGCGATTAGAATAGACTTGCACATACGGCTCTCATAGCATTTTTTTATTGTGCTCGTAGGATTAAGACACACTACATTGTTAATTGAGACACACATAGATCGTTCAATTTAGCCAAAATTTAAATTATTTCTTCCCCGCTAATAGAATTTTCTTCTTAGGTGCGGTTTTCCATCGGCTTGCATTTCATATAGAATAATTTTCAATTTGTGTCTAGCATCCCACATGGAGATTGCGAGGATTCACTGTAAGTCTTCTAACTTAGCATGCATCATTGTTTTCACGTGCATTGGTTTTTTCCGAATTTCTTCCTCTTATTTTGTCACATAATTTTAAAAAGGAATTTGGGACTAGATGGTAGACGTATATTTGTGCTCATTTAAACTCTTCAGTGATCATCTAATTAAAATTGAGACAGCTAAATATAGCCGATTCTAAATTAACCCATAAAATCAAGAATTTTTGCAGGAGAATAACCCCGACCTTGGATTCTTTTATTTTCTGAATGAGTGTGAGACGACACTAAGGTTAGAACCAATCTCCGATATTTTCATTCAGACTACTGATTTTAAAAATGATTAGCTACTTCTGAGTGAGGAATACATGTAGACGTTAATCGGTCCGGACTTCCTTAGCAGAGTGGGTGGTTTAAAGGATACTGCGTAAAGCTCCGTCCTTAAGTAACACGGGTAGCTATTCTACGGTCCATACTTATACCTATACTGGCTGAAAGTGGATGCAACTAGTCGTATGAACTCGGGTCAGTCTTTAAGAAAATTTCGGTACCGAACAACTCGCGAAGTTTTTGCCAAGATTGATTTATCACCAACTAAAATTGAAAAGATAATAGCCAAACTCTTACGGCTTCATTGTGTGAGTTCGTGAACTCGGGGTTTGATTTGTATTTGCATTGGTGTGCGTGAACTGATTTCGAAGATCAAAAGCCGCACACTTAATAAAATTTCTTTGACTATCCCATGCAATCATCTCTCTCATCTCTTGATTTAAATTTCATCATGGAACGTTTGACCAAAATCTCTTGCGGATCCAACCCATTATTTCTATCAAAAATGACCGAACATTACTATGATAATGAATTTGTCTCAGTTAAGCCTAAATCAACTACATTCCATTCTTTCAATAATCCTCCAACATTTACGGGAGACTTTCAACCGCGGATGAATTCGGCTCCCTTATTGAACTCCTACTCGAATCATCTGACCGCACATCACCACCTACCATCTTGGACTAAACCGGCTTATTCTCAGTTTGTCGCCAATGAAATATTTCAAGATCAAAATACCTCTAAGTATCATGACTGGCCGAGAAACTAAATCCAGATAGAAAGACCCGTACTTAATGATCATCAGCGTTGGATTAACCATGACAAACCCCTCATCAGACATGATACTCATACAAAGGACTGTACTAATCACATAGAAATAGTTCAACCCTGTATGCTGACTCTACAATATCGAGGTCCAACCACTCATGATCAAAGGAATAAATTCTACTCGGACCAACTCCGCATGCCTGGACCATATGAGCAGCCGTCTGCCATAATTATTGAGGAGATATTTTCTGAAAATAATGATCATATAATGGATAATCCAAGAAAATCTCCTCCTATCACATACAGGAAAATGGAAGACGAAATTATTAAACACATACCGACTGCTCCCATGGTTGATCATGAACAGAATTTTGAGGATAATATTTCAAGGATAAAAACAAGATTTGAATTGATGGAGGATAGATTTCAAAAATTTGGCGACCGAGTAATCTCATTCTATTGTGGATCGGATATAAGACTAAATGAGGAAATGATTGGATCTAAGAGTGAAAATTTTGAGGATATTCAAAGACCTAGGGATGATTCTAACATCAACATTTTGACTTATTATTCCCCTAGAAATGATTTTGCCTCTGCCCTTACTCTGAATATTAAGGCCCCTTATCATCTATGGAAGACACCACATCACCATACCACACAGAAAATAACAAAAAAAATTGAAACATTTGAAAACTACAAAAAAATCGAAAATCCAGAAAATTTCATAAAAATTGAGACTGAAGAAGATCTAAGGAATTTGGATCCTACTGTACGGGAAGCACCGGAAAAACGCTTGATTTTTGAACTTCCCTTTATAAAGGCCATTGAACACTTCCCCGACCTTAAAAAATTTTTAATGGACAAATTAATGATAAAAAAGTCAGGAAGGATTAGAACAAAAACTGAAAGACATATCTTGTTAATGGCCTCCTCCTGGGTATTGAGGATAACCAAAAGCCGCATAGTGAAGCGGTTGCCCAGATTTGATTGTATGATCAAAGACACAAATTTCACCCATGCTCGAATTGATGACGATTCACCAATCAATATCCTCCCGACCTCTGTATTTCATGAACTCAAGCTCAGACCGATTCGGAAGATACGAGAGATTATTCAATTGGCTGACTGATCAATAAGCGGTCGAGAGGAATCATTTATGTCATCATGATATTCCAAGATGCTCCACTCAAAAATGGAATTCACGATTATTGATATTGAGCATCAAGGAGAATTCACCCAGTCTCCAATTATTCTCGGAAAGACATTCTTAGCATTGTTCTAAGGCAACTATCGATTGTGAGACCCGAGAAATCAATTTTAAAACAAGAGAAGCACTTAGATCTAACCCTGTCTTTGAGGAACCACGATCTTCTGAGGAAACCCACGAAGTCTCCGATAACCGCAACCATGAAGAGGTAGAAGAGCCCTACCCCGCTACGACACCTGAGTTAGCGGTTGTTGATGAGACTATTGGTTTAGAGAATCTCCCCCTGCTCCATTCCTAGCTGCTCTCACCATGGAAAATCGAGCATATGAATCATATGATCCTGAGACTTATGCATGGTCACACCCTGGGTCAACCTATGCTGACTACATGGATTACATCAACTTGACACAGGAATGCTCCAATGTCAAATAAATTGAGAACGAACATGCATAGACTCTCCCCAGTATTTCAATTCCTGTGGATATCATAATAGACAAATCCTTCTACTATGATCTTGAGACATATGCATGGTCGCACCCTGGAGCAACATTCTCTGAATATCTTGACCAAATCCTTCCAAATCAAGAGTGCACCAACATTCAGGACAAAAGAGCAAACACGCAGGTCGCACTCTGACCAAGGAGAAAAATTCCAATGGCTATTCATCTGGATACTCAAGTGAACCGACATATTCATGAAACAAGAAAAAGAAAGTGACCTTTAAAATATTGGAAGAGGAATCAGTTGATGATCCCTCATCAGGTCCGGAAAAGGTAGTCTACATGAGTGAAGTCTGTTCGGCAGCTCTAAAGTCATATCTTCGAAAGGATCTAAAATTCATTTCTCATTGGACAACTCCCGTTCCTAATTATTACTCATCCAAAGCTGATGCTCCTACCTTCCACAAGTACACTAGAGATATTTCTTATGAGCTGACTGAGACCGGAGTGTCTGAATATTCATCTGAGGACAAACCGATTGATATTAAAAAGGAACGAATTTTGAGGAAACAATTAAAGAAACAAAAAGACATGAATATCTGGAGTGTGTCCACTTTCAAATACTATTCCTCTGAGGATAACTCTAATGATGGCTACATTTTATCTGACTTAAATGTTTCGTCTACTATCCATCATGATTTTTCTGAGGATGGCACTGATAATAGTGGCGAATCATATGCTTCATCTCCGTCTAATCATTACGATCTCCCATCACAGGCTCACAAGAAGATCAGCCATAAACCGCCTTAATCATCGGCTTCCCACCCTCCATCCCGACCACATCGGTCTCCTTGTACAACTTCTTCCTCTACTTAAGCCAAGGCCTAAGTATAGGGGGGGACCGATGCCATTTGTATATACCATTTTTCCGCATTACACTTCTTCTCCCGATCGCTCCATTTTTACCTTTCTCTTATACTTAGGCTGACCAGAGCCTAAGTATAGGGGGACCCAACACCCACCTGTATATACTCTCCTCATTTACATATCCCGACCACCTCTTTTTACGCCCTTCTTCTATACTTAGACTAGTCATAGTCTAAGTATAGGGGGGTGGGCCATTGTATATCAAAATTTTACTCTCTTACGCTTAGCCCGAGCTATGTCTTCTTTACGCTTCTTGTGCTCTGAGGACACAACACTCGTTAAGTATAGGGGGGTCTGTTATATACTGTGTATATATTTTAGCCATACCTCGTATATGCGCGCCAGTCCAAGGACAGAGGGCATGTGCTGCGCACGTGCTCCTCTGAGAAATTTATTAGAAAACCCTCGGAGTTCACGGTAATCAAACGTAGGTCCTCCTCTGATTATTTTTATATTTATATTATTTTGCAGTGATACCATTGTGTTCCTCTATATTTTCTGACTCTTCTTTACATTATTTTATTAATCTCCAAAAGTTGCATGATGTTTGTCATTTAATTCTCTACATTTCGATATATTGTGGACATTTTTGTGATCGATGGTGAATTAATAATTAATTATTCTGTGGAAAATTTCATATTTTACCCAGTTTGTGCTCTTTATTTTGTATTTGATTAACCATCGCTTTAAAAATCTCAGAAAAATCACATATTTTAGAGTTAATTGTGCTTGCCATTGTGCCCAAAAAGAATTGCATTTGCATGCATAGTTTTCCCTGTACAAATCTTTTGCATATTTCAGTGTTTTATTTTTGTAGGTATTAGATCTCACATTTTCAAGGTTTACGATTTTTCTGAGGTCAATCACGTAGTGAAGATCTTAGATAATTTTGGTCCTTGAAAATAAGTAGGTTTAGTATTTACTATAATTAAGTATTGAAATTCCTTTTGTTTTTCATTTAAAAATTCATAAAAAATTCATATTACATCCAAAAATTTCCAAAAAAAATTACAGTGCATTCATTTCATCATATTTTACATTGTGGCCAAGTTTCGTATTTTTCGGACATCGTTTGATCGACTTTAACATTTTAGTCTTAAAATAAGCCAAACTTGCCATTTTGCATCCTTTATCGCATTAAAAATAACAAAAAAATCCTGCCTTGAAAACCACATACGAATTTTGATAGACACAATTTTAGGTTGTTCCTTTGCCTCCTTGTGTTCGACCTTGGGACTTGCCCAAGTAAAATAAACATAAAACCACTTGATTAAAAATTGATTAAATTTTGTGTGGTTATTTTCTTTACCGATTCCGATTGCCGCCTACAACGCACAACTAATCATTTTAACATGAACAATAAATAAACACATTCTTAAAATAGCGGTTTCCGGATTCGTCAGATGGAGTCGTTGCCGGGGAGGCAAACGACATAGAATTTTGTCTTATTTCCGCATTCGGGTAGTCTGACCCCCGAATTTTTCATTGTAAATTCCATATATTTTCAGCATTTATTTTTTTCTTGTCTATTTTATCATTTTTGAGTCACTCTCTTACATTATCTTTCTTATTTTTCTTACGAGGTACACGACATACGTGGAGCAGTTTTTCAAGAAACCGAAGCATCTTCACCGACCACCTAAAAATCCGCAATTAATTTAAGATCGAGTCGGGTCGTGAGAGAGCGTAAAGTCTAGATTTTAATCCCTCAATTTTTAAGTTTCTATAATTAATTGCTTATTTACCAGCGATGTCCGTTTGGACTCTCGTGTTTGTAAAAGACCTCTAACTTTTTCTGTGGTGTGTAATGGCCTGTTTCACTATCCGGTGAGGGTGGGGCCTGACTTAAGGGGCGATTAGAATAGAATTGCACATACGACTCTCATAGCATTTTTATTTTTGATTGTGCTCCTAGGATTAAGCCACACTGCATTGTTATTTGAGACACATATAGATCGTTCAATTTAGCCAAAATTTAAATTATTTCTTCCCCGCTAATAGAACTTTCTACTTAGGTGCGGTTTTTC
This sequence comes from Ottelia alismoides, assembly GCA_037367405.1. Classification (NCBI taxonomy): domain Eukaryota; kingdom Viridiplantae; phylum Streptophyta; class Magnoliopsida; order Alismatales; family Hydrocharitaceae; genus Ottelia; species Ottelia alismoides. The sequence goes on from JAZKJV010009799.1 coordinate 65,356, forward strand.
ATCGGCTTGCATTTCATATAGAATAATTTTCAATTTGTATCTAGCATCCCACATGGAGATTGCGAGGATTTACTATAAGTCTTCTAACTTAGCATGCATCATGGTTTTCGCGTGCATTTGGCTTTTTCCGAATTTCTTCCTCTTATTTTGTCATATAATTTTAAAAAGGAATTTGGGACTAGATGGTAGACGTATATTTGTGCTCATTTAAACTCTTCAGTGATCACCTAATTAAAATTCGGACTGCTAGATATAGCCGATTCTAAATTAACCTATAAAATCAAGAATTTTTGCGGGAGAGTAACCTCGACATTGGATTCTTTTATTTTCCGAGTGAGCGTGAGACGACACTTAAGGTTAGAACCAATCTCCGATATTTTCATTCAGACTACTGATTTGAAAAATGATTAGCTACTTCTCAGTGAGGAATACGTGTAGCCATTAATCGATCCGGACTTCCTTAGTAGAGTGGGTGGTTTAAAGGATACTGCGTAAGGCTCCGTCCTTAAGTAACACGGGTAGCTATTCTACAGTCCGTACTTACACCTATACTGGCTGAAAGTGGATGCAACTATTCGTACAAACTCGGGACAATCTTTAAGAAAATTTCAGTACCGAACAGCTCGCTAAATTTTTGTCAAGATTGATTTATCACCAACTAAAATTGAAAAGATAACAGCCAAACTCTTACGGCTTCATTGTGTGAGTTGGTGAACTCGGGGTTGGATTTGTTTTTGCATTGGTGTGCGTGAACTGATTTCAAAGATCAAAAGCCGCACACTTAATAAAATTTCTTCGATTATCCCATGCAATCATCTCTCTCATTTCTTGATTAAAATTTCATCATGGAACTTTTGACCAAAATCTCTTGCGGATCCAACCCATCGTTTCTATCAAAAATGACCGAACATTACTATGAAAATGAATTTGTCTCAGTTAAGCCTAAATCAACTACATTCCCTTCTTTCAATAATCCTCCAACATTTGCGGGAGACTTTCAACCGTGGATGAATTCGCCTCCCTCATTGAATTCCTACTCGAATCATCCGACCGCACATCACCACCTACCATCTTGGACTAAACCGGCTTATTCTCAGTTTCTCGCTAATGAAACATTTCAAGATCAAAATACCTTTAAGTCTCATTACTGGCCGAGAAACTAAATCCAGATGGAAAGAACCACATTAAATGATCATCAGCGTTGGATTAACCATGACAAACCCTCATCAAACATGATACTCATACAGAGGACTGTACTAATCACATAGAAACACTTCAACCCTTTATGCTTACACTATAATATCGAGGTCCAACCACTCATGATCAAAGGAATAAATTCTACTCGGACCAACTCCACATGTCTGGACCATATGAGCAGCCCCTGCCATAATTATTGAGGAGATATTTTCTGAAAATAATGATCATATAATGGATATTCCAAGAAACTCTCCTCCTACCACATACAGGAAAATGGAAGACAAAATTATTAAACACATACCGACTGCTCCCATGGTTGATCATGAACAAAATTTTGAGGATAATATTTCAAGGATAAAAATAAGATTTGAATTGATGGAGGATAGATTTCAAAAATTTGCCGACCGAGTAATCTCATTCTATGGTGGACCGGATATAAAACTAAATGAGGAAATGATTGGATCTAAGAGTGAAAATTTTGAGGATATTGAAAGACCTAGGGATGATTCTAACATCAACATTTCGGCTTATTATTCCCCTAGAAATGATTTTGCCTCTGACCCTTACTCTGAATATTAAGGCCCCTTCTCATCTATGGAAGACACCACATCACCACACCATACAAAAAATACCAAAAAAATTTAAACATTTGAAAACTACAAAAAAATCGAAAATCAAGAAAATTTCATAAAAATTGAGACTGAGGAAGATCTAAGGAATTTGGATCCTACTGTACGGGAAGCACTAGAAAAACACTTGATTTTTGAACTTCCCTTTATAAAGGCCATTGAACACTTCCCCGACCTTAAAAAAATTTCAATGGACAAATTAATGATAAAAAAGTCAGGAAGGATTAGAACAAAAACTGAAAGACATATCCTTTTAATGGCCTCCTCCTTGGTGTTGAGGAGAAAAACCAAAAGCCGCATAGTGAAGCAGTTACCCAGATTTGATTGTATGATCAAAGACACAAATTTCACCCATGCTCGAATTGATGATGATTCACCAATCAATATCCTCCCGACCTCTGTATTTCATGAACTCAAGCTCAGACCGATTCCGAAGATACGAGAGATTATTCAATTGGCTGAGTGATCAATAAAGCGGCCGAGAGGAATCATTTCTGTCATCATGATATTCCAAGATGCTCCGCTCAAAATGGAATGCACGATTATTGATATTGAGCATCAAGGAGAATTCACCCAGTCCCCAATTATTCTCGGAAAGCCATTCTTAGCATTGTCTAAGGCAACTATCAATTGTGAGACCCGAGAAATCAATTTTAAAACATGGGAAGCACTTAGATCTAACCCTGTCTTTGAGGAACCACGATCTTCTGAGGAAACCCACGAAGTCCCCGACAACCGCAACCATGAAGAGGTAGAAGAGCCCTACCCCGCTACGACACCTGAGTTAGCGGTTGTTGATGAGACTATTGGTTTAGAGAATCTCCCCCTGCTCCATTCCCAGCTGCTCTCACCATGGAAAATCGAGCATATGAATCATATGATCCTGAGACTTATGCATGGTCACACCCTAGGTCAACCTATGCTGACTACATGGATTACATCAACTTGACACATGTATGCTCCAATGTCAAATCAATTGAGAACGAACATGCATAGACTCTCCCCAGTATTTCAATTCCCACAGATACCAAAATAGACAAATCCTTCTACTACGATCCTGAGACATATGCATGGTCGCACCCTGGAGCAACATTCTCTGAATATCTTGACCAAATCCTTCCAAATCAAGAGTGCACCAACACTCAGGAGAATAAGAGCAAACACGCAGGTCGCACACTGATCAAGGAGAAAAATTCCAATGGCTATTCATCTGGATACTCAAGTGAACCGACATCTTCATGCAACAAGAAAAATAAAGTCACCTTTGACATATTGGAAGAGGAATCAGTTGATGATCCCTCATCAGGTCCGGAAAAGGTAGTCTACATGAGTGAAGTCTGTTCGGCAGCTCTAAAGCCATATCTTCGAAAGGATCCAAAATTCATTTCTCATTGGACAACTCCCGTTCCTAATTATTACTCATCCAAAGCTGATGCTCCTACCTTCCACAAGTACACTAGAATTATTTCTTATGAGCTGACTGAGACCGGACCGTCTGAATATTCATCTGAGGACAAACCGATTGATATTAAAAAGGAACGAATTTTGAGGAAACAATTAAAGAAATAAAAATATATGAATATCTGGAATGTGTCCACTTTCAAATACTATTCCTCTGAGGATAACTCTGATGATGGCTACCTTTCATCTGACTCAAATGTTTCATCTACTATCCATCATGATTTTTCTGAGGATGGCACTGATAATAGTGGGGAATCATATGCTTCATCTCCGTCTCATCATTACGATCTCCTACCACATGCTCACAAGAAGATCAGCCATAAACCGCCTTAATCTTCGGCTTCCCACCCTCCCTCCCGACCACATCGGTCTCCTTGTACAACTTCTTCCTCTACATAAGCCAAGGCCTAAGTATAGGGGGGGACCGATGCCATCTGTATATACCATTTTTCCGCATTACACTCCTTCTCCCGATCGCTCCATTTTACCTTTCTCTTATACTTAGGCTGACCAGAGCCTAAGTATAGGGGGACCCGACACCCACCTGTATATACTGTCCTCATTTACATATCCCGACCACTGCTTTTTACGCTCTTCTTATATACTTAGACTAGTCACAGTCTAAGTATAGGGGGGTGGGCCATTGTATATCAAAATTTTACTCTCTTACGCTTAGCCCGAGCTATGTCTTCTTTACGCTTCTTGTGCTCTGAGGACACAACACTCGCTAAGTATAGGGGGGTCTGTATATATACTGTGTATATATTTTAGCCATACCTCGTATTTGCGCGCTAGTCCAAGGACATAGGGCACGTGCGCTGGGGAAATTTGCGAGAAAACCTCCAGAGTTCACAGTAATCAAATGTAGGTCCCCCTCTGATTATTTTTATATTTATATTATTTTGCAGTGATACTCCTGTGTTCCCCTATATTTTCTGACTCTTCTTTACATTATTTTATTAATCTCCAAAAGCTGCATGATATTTGTCATTTAATTCTCTACATTTCGATATATTGTGGACATATTTGTGATCGATGGTGAATTAATAATTAATTATTCTGTGGAAAATTTCATATTTTGCCCAATTTGTGCTCTTTATTTTGTTTTTGATTAACCATCACTTTAAAAATCCCCGAAAAATCACATATTGTTTATAATTGTGCTTGACGTTGTGCCCAAAAAGAATTGCATTTGCATGCATAGTTTGCCCTGTAAAAATCATTTTGCGTATTTCAGTGTTTAGTTTTTATAGGTATTAGATCTCACATTTTCAAGGTTTAGGATTTTTCTGAGATCAATCACCTAGTGAAAATCTTAGATAATTTTGATCCTTGAAAATAAGTAGGTTTAGTATTTATTATAATTAAATATTGAAATTCCTTTTGTTTTCATTTAAAAATTCATAAAAAATTCATATTACATCTAAAAATTCAAAAAAAATTACAGTGCATTCAATTCATGATATTTTACATTGTGGCCAAGTTTCGTATTTTTCGGACATCGTTTGATCGACTTTAACATTTTAGTCCTTAAAATAAACCAAACTTGCATTTTGCATCCTTTATCGCATTAAAAAAACAAAAAAGTCCTGCCTTGAAAACCACGCACGAATTTTGATAGACACAATTTTAGGTTGTTCCTTTGCCTCCTTGTGTTCGACCTTGGGACTTGCCCAAGTAAAATAAACATAAAACCACTTGATTAAAAATTGATTAAACTTTGTGTGGTTATTTTCTTTACCGATTTCGATTGCCGCCTACAACGCACAACTAATCATTTTAACATGAACAATAAATAAACGCATTCTTAACATAGCGGTTTCCGGATTCGTCAGATGGCGTCGTTGCCGGGGAGGCAAACGACTTAGAATTTTGTCTTATTTCCGCATTTGGGTAGTCTGACCCCCAAATTTTTCATTGTAAATTCCATATATTTTCAGCATTTATTTTTTCTTGTCTATTTTATCATTTTTGGGTCACTCTCTTACATTATCTCTCTTATTTTTCTTACAAGGTACACGACATACGTGGAGTAGTTTTTCAAGAAACCGAAGCATCTTCACCGACCTCCTAGAAATCCGCAATTAATTTAAGATCGAGTCGAGTCGTGAGAGAGCGTAGAGTCTAGATTTTAATCCCTCAATTTTTAAATTTCTATAATTAATTGCTTATTTACAACGATGTCTGTTTGGACTCTCGTGTTTGTAAAAGACCTCTAACTTTTTCTGTGGTGTGTCATGGCCTGTTTCATTATCCGGTGAGGGTGGGGCCTGACTTAAGTGGCGATTAGAATAGACTTGCACATACGTCTCTCATAGCATTTTTATTTTTGATTGTGCTCGTAGGATTAAGCCACACTGCATTGTTAATTGAGACGCACATAGATCGTTCAATTTAGCTAAATTTTAAATTATTTCTTCCCCGCTAATAGAACTTTCTGCTTAGGTGCGGTTTTTCATCGGCTTGCATTTCATATAGAATAATTTTCAATTTGTGTTTAGCATCCCACATGGAGATTGCGAGGATTCACTGTAAGTCTTCTAACTTAGCATGCATCATTGTTTCCGCGTGCATTGGCTTTTTCCGAATTTCTTCCTCTTATTTTGTCACATAATTTTAAAAAGGAATTTGGGACTAGACGGTAGACGTATATTTGTGCTCATTTAAACTCTTCAGTGATCACCTAATTAAAATTGGGACTACTAAATAAAGTTGATTTTAAGAACTCATAAAATCAAGAATTCTTGCGGGAGAGCAACCCCGACATTGTTTGTCTTTATCTTGCAGCGAGAAGAGAAGCGCACACTAGGATAGAGCCAAGCCAAGATTTTCATATAAACTACTGATTTTAAAAATGATTAGATACTTCTCAGTGAGGAATACGGGTAGCCGGTAAACGGTCCGAACTTCCTTAGCAGAGTGGGTGGTTTAAAGGACACTACGTAAGGCTCCATCCTTAAGTAACACGGGTAGCCGTTTTATGGTCCGTACTTACACATATACTGGCTGAAAGTGGATGCAACTAGTCGTACGAACTCGGGACAGTCTTTAAGGAAATTTTGACACCCAACAACTCGTTAAACGGTTTGCAAGATTTGACTTCTCACCAATTAAAAATCGACAAGATAACTGGCCGAGCTCATACGGCCTTCACTGAGTGAGTTGGTGAAACAAAACTTTGTATTGTGTTTGATTTGTGAGTAGAACTTAGTTGGTCATCGAATACCGCACACTTGTGCCTAAATAATAAACCATACACCTCTTGTTAATCTCTTGGATTCGAGAATGGATGATTGTGGTAATTTCTGTTCGGACTCAGCGAACCCTTTTCTGACCGCCACAAACTTTCCAGTTTCAAACGTTCTGAGTCACTCTTACTCAGAACCACCTTGGGTTCAGGGACACCTTCCCCTTGAATCCTCCTCTTATAATCCTTTCCAAACTATTGACTCTGGTTTTTCACAATCTGAAGGTGAAAAGAAGCATTCACAAAAGATGCTCCAAAGAAGAGCAATCAGGAAGATGAACTCAATGAAGATCTAATGCAAATGGTTCTCGCAAGACTAGTCGCGTCTGAGCAGCAACAAAATTTAATGAGGGAACAACTAGAACGGTTGAATGAAGAGGAAGAACCACCAATGGAAGCCACATACAATCCCAGGCAATATAAAGTTAGAAATTACTTGCAGCCACCTCAGCCAGAGATTCACCATGAACTGAAGTCACACTTCATGAGTCAATTACCACAATTTCATGGTAATGCAAATGAAGAATCTTATGAATTTTTGCATGATTTGGAGCTAGTATGTTCTAATCAGAGGCACCCACAAGTCAGCTAGGACTACATTCGTCTCACTGCACTACCTTTCACCTTGAAAGGTAAGGCAAATTACTGGGTGAAAAATTTAGGAGTGACGGTGACCACTTATGATAGGTTCAAGAACCTATTCTTAAAGAAATTCTACCCTTTGAGTCGAACCAATCAAATGAGGACTCGCATCACTAGTTTCTCTCAGATGCCTAATGAACCACTCTTTGATGCATGGGATAGATTTAAAGATCTGCTGCAGAAATGTCCCTACCATGACCTAGATAATAACATCCTGGTTCAATCACTCTATTCTGGCCTTAACTACAGGACTCATGGTTTATTTAGCGCTGCATGTGGAGGCAATTACACATCCCAAGGAGCTGAGACCGTCTGGAAAATTTTGGAGCAGATGGCAGAGACAAGCCGGTCACAAATTGCTAGTAGAACTTACACTGATTCCCTGAACAACTTTCAAGCCAAAGGAGGGAAGCAAAGTGTCGCGGAAATAGCAAAGGATTTGATTCCCAACATGAACATCATCGCAGATAAATTAACAGTTGTGGATCAAATTAATAAAAGGATGAACGACATCGACAACCGGATCTCCCAGTTTCCAAAGCAAATGGAGGAGCTCACTGAGAAGGTATCCAAGATAGGGATACCCACTACTCCTACAGCCCCGATCTATCATGTGCATCATGTCCAAGAGCAGCCAGGATCAGGACAACATCAACCATGGGTTCAGGACCAATCCAGTACCCAACCTTCCCAACAGTCACCCCCACCAGCCGAGAGAGTCGAAGAAACCCCGCCTCTGACATTCGAGATAAACGGAATCTGGTACACACAGGACAATACCCGATAGGGTAATATGGGGACCGTCAGCAATATCAACGTCCACCCACCTTCTATAATGCTGCATTCCCTACAACTCCACAGCAAACTCAGCACTCGAGGCAGCAATAACCATTCAACCGTCAGAACCAACCTCAACAACATCGTCAACAATATCAAGCTCCAAATCAAGCATCTCAAACATCCAAACCTCCAGAAGAACCGGCAGACATCCAGAGACAGATGCTGGAGGAAATTCGTAGTTTTCGAAATGAGCTGTACGATCTACGGGTAGACGTCAATCGTTTATCCCGTTGGAAGGATGAACAGACAGCCCCAACCACATCCATTCCCGTCCAAGCTCAAGCTAACCCAAATAGCTTGAACAGATCTCAATCATCTCAACACAATGGTCAGGTATACTATTCAGATTTTTCCACATCTGAACATGAGATCCTTTCGTTTGACAATATCAATGCCATGTCACTCAGGAGTGGAAGGACCGTGGTCATACCTGACCGGGCACGGGAATCAGACCATCAAGACTCGGAAGGTCAACCGGAGGATGCTTCTGAGGATGAAGAAGAAGGACGCCCGAAGATTTTAGCTCAAGATAAAGGAAAGGCATCTATGGAGACCACAGAGGACCTTGAACCTCTAGTTGTTGCAAAAATACTTTTGTCACCATTTCAGCAACATGATTATTATAAAAAAATTATGATTGTAATAAGAACTCCGAATCTAATAAAGATACTCTTATTTATGATTCTGGCTCTCTTTCTCTTGTCTCAAATGCTTCCATTCCCTTCCCCCATGCTCTTAAGAAAGGAAAACAAAAAAAACATTCAGAATGACCCAGTGATGGAAAAGTTCTGCGAGCAGAATATCACAATAAAAGTGCCCTTTGATCAGTATGTGGCCGGTAATCCAGCATTTCAAAAATACTTGAAAATGAACTGTACTCCCACCAGGACTTGTATAAATAAAACAAATTAGTTTGTGGAGACTCATGTCCTAACAGTGGCCACTACCAAATGCGTCAGAAATCAGCACTTACCAAGAAAGAAAAGGGATCTGGGTGCTCATTATGTGGAAAGTGGCATTGGCGGCATTGCATTCGCATGCACAATTCTCGACAATAATTCTTCCAATAATCTTCTTCCCTTAGACTTATATTACAGATTGAAGTTAGGTCCTCTCCAGAAATCATTATCTTTACTCTAATTCGTTGACAAATCCACTAAAGACCTAAGGGAGAAGTGAAAAATGTTATCATTATGATCGAGGGTACGGAATACAAAGTGGATTTCACTGTCCTTGATATGGAGACCCTGAACCATTGGAAGGAATCACAAATCATTCTTGGAAGACCATTCTTAAGAACCTCCAAAGTTGTATTCGATTACGGCACCATAATGATGAAATTCCGCTCCCTAGATGGAGAAGTGGATCTAGAGATGAAACAAACAAAGTGGCAAAGACCAGATTCTGAATCCACCACTGAAGATGCCGAAACATCAGAGTGTAATCTCATCAGCACTACTGGACCATGGGACCAACTACCAGACCTTCAGATTGCTAACAGCACAACAGAAGAAGAAACATTGCACCGGTTAGTATGCGAGATATTGTCAGACAAATCTAAACACCCGGATGTTTATAATCTTGATGACACAGAAATCCTTTCGGATTTGTCAATCCCATCTTCTTCAGGAAAATCAAGAAAAATCGATGACGAGTCGGACGTGGCTTTGGCCGAATTACCGCCCTACTTTTGTGATCCGACTCACATTCCTTCAGGATTAGTGGCTAGCATATTACATCAAGATTCACCGCCAACCAGCACAGAGCCAGACTTAAAAGACATTCAACCAGACTTGATTGATGATTGAGATTTGCCAGAGCTGAAACCTCTCCCTCCTACACTGAAATATGCATTTCTTAATGGACCCAAAGATAAATTCCCTGTGATCATTAGCTCATCATTAACCATGGATCAAGAATCTAGACTACTAGAAGTCCTTGAGTGAAATCGAAAAGCCATCGGTTGGACTGTGTCGGATCTCGTAGGAATCAACCCCACTCTCTGCTCGCACCAAATCAACCCCACTCTCTGCTCGCACCAAATTTATGTTGAGGATAACACAAGGCCTTCCCGTGAATTTCAGAGAAGATTAAACCCAAATCTTCGGGAAGTAGTTAAGAAAGAGATAGAGAAATGGTGCAAAGCAGGTTTTATATACCCCATTTCTGACTCCAAGTGGGTGGCCCCCTTCATGTCGTTCTAAAGAAGTCGGGCATCCAGATGGTCACCAACGAGTAGGGGTAGAGATCGCTACCCGAGTGCCCACATCGTAGTGTATCTATGTTGGTTACAGGCGCCTGAATGCTGCGACCAAGAAAGATTACTTTCCACTGCCATTTATTGATTAAATCTAGGAGAGACTTGTAGGGAAAGCATTCTTCTATTTTCTTGATGGGCACTCTAGCTACAATCAAGTAGCTATCGCTCTCGAGGATCAGGAAAAAACCACATTTACATGTCCCTTCGGTACCTACGCATTCAAGCGCATGCCATTCGGGCTTTGTAATGCTCCAGCCACATTTCAGCAGTGCATGATTGCCGTATTTACCGAAATGGTGGGTGATTTCTTGGAAGTCTTCATGGATGACTTCTCGATCCATGGTGATTCATTTGATACATGTTTAGCGCACTTGGACCGAGTCCTAAAGAGATGCAAGGAGGTTAATTTGGTACTCTCCTAGGAGAAGAGTCACTTTATGGTGACTGAGGGTATCATGTTGGGACAAATCATCTCCAAAAAGGGAATGGAGATCGACCCTACCAAGGTGTATGTGATCAAGAAACTTGAGCCACCAACCAACGTCAAGTCAGTGAGATCTTTTCTAGGGCATGTTAGATTTTATCGAAGGTTTATCCCTGGTTTTTCAAAGATCGCTCGCCCAGTGACTGAGTTCTTAGGAAAAGACACCGAGCTTATTGTGAATCACAAGTGTCTTGAGGTCTTCGAGCTCCTGAAAAAGAAAATATGTAAATCGCCAATATTACAAGCTCCCGACTGGTCTCTTTCTTTTGAGATCTTGACTGATGCATCGGATTTCGCTATCGGAGCTGTGCTTGGACAAAGATGGGATGGAATCCCTTATGCGATTCACTACGCGAGCAAAGTATTGGATCCTGCACAGAAAAATTATACAGTGACTGAAAAGGAAATGTTCGTGGTGGTTAGGGCCCTTGAAAAATTCAGATCATACATATTGGGCTCCAAGGTGACAATTTTCACTGATCATACGACAATTAGATACCTCATGGATAAGAAAGATGCCAAGGCACAACTTTTGAAGTGGATATTGTTAATATAGGAATTTAATTTGAAGATCAAGGATAAACCTGGAATAAAGAATGTTGTTGCTGATCACATTTCTCGAATTGAGAAAAATGATTATCCTGACACTGGATCTATTAAGGAGATTTTTTTTAGACGAATTTGTTCGCGTTATTGATTCAGCCCCATGGTATTCCAACATCGTGAATTATCTTGTCTTCAAGAAGGTTCCCTTTGGTTGGACCAAGAGAATGATTGATCGACTGAAGACGGATTCGAGAAAATACCATTGGGACGATCCTTTTCTTTTCTTTGAAGGAGCGGATTGTGTCTGGAGAAGATGTATTCCTTAGGAGGAATACCAGAGTGTCCTCACACATTGTCATTCTCTCGATGCTGGAGGACACCATTCGGGAAAGAGAACCGCACACAAGGTACTCCAATGTGGATTTTACTGGCAGACCTTATTTAGAGATGCTAATGAATTTGTACGGTCTTGCCCGATTTGCCAAAGGATGGGGGGGGGGGCGACTGTGGGTTACAAAGATGAAATGCCCATGCAACCAATGATTTTCTGTGATGTTTTCGATGCATGGGGATTTGATTTTATGGGTCCCTTTCCCAATAGCAATGGATTTGAGTACATCTTGTTGGCAATTGATTATTTGTCTAGATGGGTAGAGGCTATTCCAACCCGAACCGCAGATAGCAAAATCGTCTGTAAGTTTATCAAGGATAATATCATTGCAAGGTTTGGAATACCAAAAGTTTTGATTTCTGATGGAGGTAGCCACTTCGTGAATAAGGAAATGAGATCTTTGGCTAAAGAGTATAAATTTGAGCATAGAATAGCCAACCCATATCATCCACAATCTAATGGCATGGCAGAGTTTTCTAATAGAGAGGTGAAGGGAATTCTTCAAAAGTTGGTTCGTCCAGATAGGAAGGACTGGTCAAAACTATTGGACCAGGTTCTGTGGGCCTATAGGACAGCCTATAAGACTCCACTCGGTACTTCACCTTTTAGGATGATCTATGGCAAGCCATGCCATCTACCTGCAGAATTGATTCGCAAATCTGAATGGGCGATCAAAAAGTTGAATTGGAGTTGTCACCATGGGAAATTATGTCGAGACTTAAATTTGAATGAGCTAATTGAAATCCGAAATCGAGCATATGACAACAATGTGATCTACAAGGACAAGGTCAAGAGATGGCATGATAGACACATTCGAGATAAAACCTTTGTCCTTGGGCAGAAAGTGTGGTTGTTTAATGCTCGGTTAAAGATTTTTCATGGGAAACTGAAATCAAAATGGATGGGTCCCTATGTTGTCATCGATGTGCATACCAATGGAAGTGTGGATATTGTCGAACTCAAATATGATGCACAACCTTTCGCAGTTAATGGACAATTGCTGAGCCATATATAGAATCACCCAAAGAGCAGACTGTTCAAGTTGAGGGCATCTACTTCACACAGAGCGAAGATATTGAAGATTTATCGGATCAATCCCAACCTCCCTCCCGACCACATTGATCTCCTTGTACAGCTTCTTCCTCTACTTAGTCCAAGGCCTAAGTATAGGGGGGGATCGATGCCATCTGTATATATCATTTTCCCGCTTCACACTCCTTCTCCCGATCGCTCCATTTTCACCTTTCTCTTATACTTAAGCTGACCAGAGCCTAAGTATAGGGGGAACCGACACCCACCTGTATATACTCTCCTCATTTACATATCCCGATCATGCTATATTTTTAGTTTGCATATTTATTGCATTTTCATAATTATTAAAAATAAAAACATGCATTTTCAACACTATTTGCATTAGAAAATCCACAAAAAATAGTAAAAGTTTTTGAAAAATTCCAAAAAAAATTATATTTTGCGTATCTTATCATATTTTAGTGTCAGTTCAAAAATCATTAAAAATTTCAAAAATAAAAACCTTAAAAATAAGAAAACTCCTAAAAACTTCATAAAAATCTAAAAATTTCTAGAAAATTCTAATATTACAAACTCAGTTTCTATAGTTTCCTTTTTGTATTGCCTTTATTTTAAAATTAAATTGAGGAATTTTTGATACTGTTTGATATTTTTAACCCTCATTTTAATTTTGGCCAGTAGCTCAGTTCACTATTTTATAGTGTTTTGACTTTTAAAAATACCAAAAACATTCAGAAAAATTCCTGAAAATCACAAAAACATCATAAAATTATAAAAAGACCAAAAACATTTGATTTCCTGATTTTTGAGCATTTCCCCTATTTTTATAACTACTCCATCTTATCTTTTCTTATATTGTATATATATTCTATTATTGAAAAAGAAAATATAAAAATATAAAATACAAAAAGAAATATAAAATCAGTAAATTAAAAATCAAAATACAAAAATATAAAATCAAAAATTAAATAAAAAATATAAAAATTAAAAACCCACAAAAATTTGCATACTTGTAGACAATTGATCACATCACATTTTTAGCACTTTTACTTGATCTATCCTACTTGCTCCCTGAGTTCGGCACTCTACATACTTGCACTATACACATTTTTGTAGAGTTAATAATAAATTTTAACTCGACTTCTATTTTCATTGCTTGATTTATATTGTCGTGGGTTAATTGTTGTTCAATACGGGTTTAGTGGATGGTCGCCGCAGCGACTCTTGTCTCCGCGCTGTGTGAGATATTTAGACCCTCGCCAAACCCGTGTTATCAGTACCCTATCCCATCTCTACCCTAAAAACAAGTCCAACTACAAAATCGAACACACCCATCATGATCTCAAAGGGGATAGACTAATTAGGTGGCTGAAGTACAAGAGCTCTAGTAACCATATCTTTCATCTGATTGAAGGCAAGGAGGACATTCTAATCAACAATAAACTCACTCTCTTTGCACATAATCTCAGTCAAAGGCCTGATGATCTTGTTGAAGTCCTTAATAAATCACATATAGAATCCAATGTGACCAAGAAACGACCTCAAGTGCTTCAAATTCTATGGCGGCTCAAGCTTGGAGATCACATCAATCTTAGTCGGATCAACCTCCACACCATGTTTTAAGATGAAGTGGCCCAATATAATCCCATTAGTCACCATAAAGTGACTCTTATCACACTAGAGCACCATGTTTACCTGACAACATATCTAAAGTAATCGGTCTAAATGATTAAGACACGAGTTAAAACTATCTCCATAGACTGAGAAATCGTCCATGAACACCTCTAGAAAACTACCTACCATGTCGGTGAAAACAACATACATACACCTCTGGAATGTAGTGGGAGCATTATAGAATCTAAAGGGCATCCATCTAAAGGATTAGGTGCCTAAAGGAAAAGTAAAAGTAGTCTTCTCCTGATCCGCATGAGTGATTACTACCTGGTAATTGATGAATCTGTGATTCAATGCTCTAAAAGTGATTAATTAAGCCCAGTTCCCAAAAATTCATTTGCATTTTATCCATTATCTTGCATATTTAAAATTCATGCATATATAAAAAATAATTGCATTTTATCACACTCATAATTGCATAAAATAAGAAGCCAAGAATCCCAGCCCAATTGACCTATAAAATAAGCTAACTTCCATGATTTTTAATCATTTTTTGTTAACTCCAAATCACTTAAAACTACTCTATTGTGTATATATTACTAACAAAAATAAATGAAAAAACTCACTAACATAAATAAGTATATCGGAAACTCAAGCCCTAATTTCAAAATAATCAGACTAAAACACTAATATCTTCCTCACACAATGTTAGATTTGATTCTACTCACTTTTTAACTAATATAAATTCAATTACCTTCAAAAGGATACCAACTTCAAGTGAAATGGAGTTCATATGTGAAAGATGAGTTTTGGGCCTCTTTTGTACATTGTGTATTTTACCCGTTTTGACCTATAATTTTGCGTGCATAATTAACCCTTTTTATTTTATTTATTTTTTCATTTTTTTCTTTTACAAAAATTTTATTAAAATTTGCAAAATTTTAAATCTAAAATAAGACAAAAAACAAAAAAACTAATCGAATCTGAGTATTCACTAATAGTTTGTACAAAAGTTGTATTTTTCGTACTTTATTTTATTTCTCTATTTCATTAATTAATGAAAATCTAAAAAAATTAGAATAATATGTAAATATTTATATTGTATTTAATTGTATTTTCCCAGTTTTTATCTTGTTTAAAAATAACAAAAAAATACAAAAACCAAAAATCAAGGTATTTTATACACAAATTACCAACAAAAATATCACTTAATGAAATTGACCTACTTTGGTTTTGGTATATTCGTGAAAGTTGTAGATATCATCGAGACAAGCAATGTATGTGAAGAAATTTTTTTCGATCCGAGGTTGTTTGTTATTTCTTTCAATGTTATCTTTGTCTTTTTATTTTCGAATTTTCTAGGAGTGACACGTGGTAGCGCATAGAGCCGCCATGTGTCACCCATTTTCTTCCTTTATTTATTTATTTTTTAGAATAAACTTAAAAAATATAATAAAAAATATAAATCCCCATGGCATCCAACTGGACTGTCTGATCTCAACCGATCAGACGACCATCCACGCATCTTCAACCTCGATACTTCTCGCCTACTTTCCCAAACTCAATCGATCGCAAACACCCCCGAGTATCTCTCTGTCCGCCTCCCTTCCGTATCTACCGCATCAATTGGCCAGCCACCTTCTTTATTTGTGACCTCCACGAAACCCGTGCACCCACTAATATCTCACCTCACGTGTCCTCTTCCAGTCTCGGTAGTTGTCCTTCCCGATTAGTGATACCACCACCAATTAATCCCAATCAGCCACCAAGCCAATCTCCATCATAGATCCTCATCACCTCCTTTCCAATTTCACCGTCGATCACCCCTCATCAGTCAATCAATGTCGTGGCCCTTCTCATACTATTTAACATCGTCGTCGACCCTCGATTCAAACCATCTACCGCCTCTACCAGTAGAAGCACTAGACCATTGACTGTGACAAAGTCATGCCCATCTTCCTCTCCAATGATTTCTCCCTACTTGACGTTATCCGAGGTGCATTGCGCCTCGTTGAACCTCTCCTCCAGCAAGGTTGCTTTGATTGGAACTTCGTGCCATCGAGCCCCGTACCTCCAGGTACCTACCGTCATCTTCATCCCCTCTTCTGTCCCTCTTTCACATCAACCCATCCCATCTTTGCTCTGCCTTTCTCTCCGATCTTGATTCTTTACTACATCATCCCCTTCATCCCACACAACCACCTTGCCCATCATTCATACCACCAACGTCTCCCACGTACTCTATAAATTAGGAAGTCCGATCACTTCCTTCGCCCGGTCCTACTCCGCCCGAGCACCTACATCTCCAAGGTCCCACCTCACAGCGGGTGATATTCTTCAATTGAGAAGGAGACACCATCAGTTGTCTGTCCTTCAACGTCCTTGTTCTTCACCTACGGCCCCTCTACTTAACTTCTAGCAAACCATGCTTGTGCCTCTTGAGCCCCATCCTCCTCCATGCCCTCTTCCAGGAGGAGTAGGTTCTTTGTTGGACACAAGCAAGATGTTCGCATCGTCTTCCAAGAGGGCCCCAGTCATCCAGAGAGCCAATTGCAGTGTTGTCGTCTTCACACACGAGACACTTCAATGATGGAGCACCGCCAGAACATGACACATACCTCGCATTCATAGTAAGGGGTGAATCGCAGATCTGCCCCTCCATTCTCGCCTAATCGCCTCGAAGTTCACCCTCCTAGGGGTCACATGAGGAGCACGTGAGAATCAACCCTCATGGTTTAGGCAATTACAATTTACTCCATATTCTGCAGTTTTCTTTTTATTTGATTATTATAATTTGCACTAAGACCCATGCATTCTCCTTTTATTTTGAACTTTATATTGCATCATTTTATTATTCCAAAAATAAAATTTTGTTCTTCAGTTAGTTAAGAATAATTGTTCTTGTGGAAATGTGCATATTTTTCCCAATATATGCTATAAAATTTATAGTTAATTAGCCATTTCTCTAAATGTTTCCAAAAATTCATAGATAGTAGAATTATTTGTTATTTACATTGTTCCTAAAAAGAATTTCATTTGTAAGCATATTTTATCCAACAAAATCATTTTGTGGATTTTAATATTTAATTTTAGTAGGTACTAAATCAACATTTTTAGGCTATAGGATTTTTCTAGGATAGTTCATATATTGATCTGTCTTAGAGTTCATATATTGATCTGTCTTAAATAATTTTATTTCCTAGAAATAAGTGGGTCTAATATTTATTATAATTAATAATTGAAATTCATCTTGTTTGCATTCATTAATTCACTAAATATTCAAATTACCTACCAAAATTCAAAAAAAATTTGCAGTGCAATTATTTTACCATCATTTCCATCTTGGCCAAGTTTCATAATTGTTGGAATTGTTTGATTGAATTAATTTTCTAGTCCTTAAGATTGTCCTACATTTGCAGTTGCATTCTAAACTTGCATTAAAAATACCAAAAATATTCTTCCTCAAAATCGTACACGAAATTTGATAGATGATTACCTAAGTTGTTCCTTTTCCTCCTTAAGTTCGACACCGGGGCTTGCCCAAGCTAAATAAATATAAAAACCACTCGAAATAAATTTGATTAAATAATTTATTGGTTATTATTGATTCCAAATTACCCGCCAACAACGAAACGATGATAAATTCATTTATTCGTACATTTAATTTCCACAAATCAATATAGGGTTTCTCGGACTTGTCAATAATATACCGAGTACCCATCCAAGAAATTAAAGAACTCCTTCCCTGCCATCTTCTCAATAATATGGTCAATAAAGGGCAGTAGAAAGTGATCTTTCTTGGTAATTGAGTTCATGCATTGGTAATTTACACAGACACACCATGAAGTGGGTACACGACCCGGAATCTCCTCACCACGGTCATTCGTAACAATTGTAACTTTGTATTTCTTCGGGACCACATGCAATGGACTGACTCACTTGGAATCCTAATGGGATAAATGAAGCCAACATCACACCATTTCCTTATCTCTTTTATGATAACATGTCAGAGATTAAGATTCATATGACACTGAAACTCGCAGGTGATGAATCTCTATTTCATCACCTTTATTCTATCATTTTGGCATTAAAACTCCTAGCTAATGCATGTGAATAACATTGTTTTGTACAAAGTAACATTCATTATTTATTCTATTTATTGTATATGAAATGTTATTTTAATACAAAAATATAGAATAAAGAAAAAAAGGGAAAAATATGACCATGAACCCTGCTACCTAAGCATCTTGATGACTACGACAACAATGACTAAAGTAGGGGGATATAAGGGCCAATAATTCAATTAAATTCCATTTTTATTCATTAATGTAGAATTTTTGGGACATATTTTATTCTTTATTATTTTTACTTCAAATAAAAAGCCTTTTACATGAAAGTTGTTGATAAAAATACAAATAAAAGTACAAAATTGATTTTACACAAAAATAATATATAGTGTACATTTTATGCTCTAAATAAAAAGCCAAAACCCAAGCTTCCCAAACACATATCTTCTGAGTAAAAACTCAAAATATATCAAATTCACTTTTAATTTTATATAACTTTTAATAATTTATTTAATGAAGGTGGTTTCATTTAATTTGGAGTTAAGATGTGAAAGTTAGGTTTTGGAGTTCTATTGTTCAATATACATGAACAAAGTACTCATTTTACTTATTCTTTATTATTTTTTATAATTTTATATTTTTATAATCTTATAAATATTATTTATAGTATATGTATATATGTAGAATACAATAAAACCATAAATAAAACATTAAAAGAAAATAAGTATAAAAAATACATAGATGAAATACCTATATTATTAGTTTACATATTTATTTAAGTGTAATAATATGACAAAATTATATTTATGTATATAAAAACAAGTTATAATTATATAAAATATGAAGATAAAATAATAAATAAAAATACCAAATAAAAAATACGTAAAACATATATAAATATATTTTAAGCAAACCCATAAAAATAAACATAAAATAAATAAAATCATAAAAATAAATAAAAATCATATCAAAATACTACAAACAATAATAAACACTTTTTTTGTTTTAACCAAAAATTAATAAAATATTTATTAATTTATTTTCGATTTTTAATTCAACTTTGGCTTTTTGTAGATGACGTGGCCCAATTAGGCCTCGCCATTCGTTGATCTGGGTCAACTATCTAGCCTAGGCCCTAGACCTTGTCAAACCTTGTTTCCACCCCCTCTTTTCCCTTTTTTTATCTAATCGATATAATCATCGATTCAGGAAGACATCTTCTTCACTTTTTCTCCTAAATTAATTCTCTATCACGCCCAACCATTTCCTAGCGGATTGCATCATCGCACCATTCTAACCACCTCGATCTTCCCTCTCTTTTAGTCAACATGTACAAAAGCCCCTCATGATATTCCCTTCGAGATTCAAATCCATTTCAATCACTTTTTCTCCTTCCTTTTGCACTCCAAGGCTCAAGCAATGTGACAGGTTGCTTGCCCAGGAGTTGGTCGAATCGAAGGAGTGGTTTGGAGGTGGTTTCCACCATCTCCGGTGGAGTGCCGCCGTCGAGGAAGCTCCTGCCATTTGAGTCTATTTTTCTTTGTTTTCTAGCTAGATTTTAGGTGTAGATTTTATGTTATGCAATTAGTTTTTGCGTATCTTAGGGTAAAAAAACCATTTCATAGTTCACCGGAGCTCCGCTCCAGCAAACCTCTCTACTGTAACCCCGACGATCCTGAAGCTCCAAATGCCCTCATCTCCTTACCTATTCATTTATCCATGCTTTCCACTTCACCAGCCAACCAGATCTGCTCCAGAACTGTGAACCAAGGTCTCCTTCTGCCGCCTCGATGGAGATCTCACAGCCATCTCTCATTTCACTCTCATTCTCCACCAAATAAAAGCCAAGACCTTCGTCTCTGCTTCTCCAGTGTCTGTGACTCCTTTGTTGGTCTTGAAGGGGGATCTGAGCCTCATTTTACTTTGGGAATACTCTCCAGGTATCCTTGCATTCCAGAGCTCCTCTTATAAGATCCGAAACTCTTTGAGGTATCCAGCAGGTGCACAACTGCCATAATAGCGTGGAGAGCTAGTAGGGGGCACGCGGACACCGGAGGAGCGAGCAGCACTAGATTGAATCTCACCTATGGTGAGTTCTTCCCACATTCTTCCAGTCATCTCATGAGTCGTTCGATCGTTTGTGTCTGTCAAATCACAGAGTTGTCAGCGGATTTTACGAGCTGCAGCCGTTGATCTTTTCCACGAGATCTAACCCAGAATGTCAGTGATCGAAGGGGCATCATGCATTGTAGTCCTGTCATGTAGATAAGTGGGCGAGTCTTGCTTGTTTGATTGCATCACATAGGAGTTATTTTGCAATCTTTGCCCCCTTATTTCTGTAATTTATTATTTAGTATCCAAACTTTCATATACCATTTATTATATTTGTATTATTTGCAAGAAACTCCCTACCTTTATTTTCTTTACAACTGGGTCCAGTCCACGTCACCTCATGTGTCATCCCACATAAGGTGACAATTTTGCATCTATACCCTTACAGTATTTGTATTTCATTTAGTATACTAACTTTAAATATTAGTTGTATTTTTTTGGGAAATTCGCACAAACAATCTTACACTTTATTTTTTATTATATTTATGCCCTTCCCAGGACATTAATCTACGTCATTATTTTCTATCTATTAAATATATCATCCGAGCTCTAAAAAATCTAAAAAACAAGGGACATGTACCTGCTAGTGTGTGGATTCAGGCTATATTATTAATTTTACATTTTAGGAAATTTTAGGATTTACTAAAAATATAAAAGAGCGCTTTTTCCCCTATTTAAATCCAAAAAATATATTGAGTTGTTTTGAAAAATTCCCAAAAAATAAAATTTGTTTATCTATTTATTTTATAACTTTAAACCAAAAATCCCTAAAAATAGAAAAGAAAATTTATAAAAATTAAAAATCGATAAAATCATTTATAAAGCATAATAAATTCCAAAAATTCCAAAAGTACCTTTTTATATCTGAATTTTCTTTTTATTATATAGTATTAATTAAAAATAGTTTTGAAAAATTTGACATTATTTCTTATTTTTAAATTCCAAAACAAATCATCCTATTTACTAATCCCTGATTTGGGATATTTTTTACTCTAAAATTATATAAAAATTATAAATATTATAAAAATTATCTAAAAAACATAGAATTAATAGAAAGCAATTAAAACCCCAAAATTATTTTATTTCAAGTATTTTGACTTTTTTTAATAGTATTTATAAATACTTTATCATATATTGTATATATATGCATATACTTATATATTATTTTTGAAAATGAAAAAGAAATAAAAATTAGGAAATACAAATATAAAATTAAAAAATACAATATATAATTAAAAATAAAAAATAAAAAAAAATAAAAAACCCATAATAAAACATAGACAAGAAGAACACACGAATTTTATGCATTATTGCCCGATCTACCATTTGTTCTTTATGTTCGACACTCTACATACTTGCATCTATACACACCCATTGTAGAGTTATAATAAATTTCGACACTACATATTTGACTTTTCATTACTTTATATATATTATGGGTTAATTGTTGAATTACTCTGAGGTTCTCATTGGTCGCTTCGATGATTGTGTTCCTACCTTGTGTGGAACACAAGACCGACGTGATTTTTCTAGTTTTCGAATGGCGTCGTTGCCGTGGAGCAACACCATATAGTTTAGATTTCTTCATTTGTGACTTCTTGTATCTTTTATATTTATTGTCCCTTTATTTATTATCTATTGCATTTGATATTATTTTATGAATTGTTTAACCACCCTTTTTGTTTGAATTTGTTGCAAGGGATTGCGGGTCGAGGGAGGCCCTCATAAAAGCGCATGCACACCCACGTAAAGTAAAGTTGACTTTTTGACCTAACCGACAATAGAGCGTAACAAAGGAATACTTGGAGGAAATTTTTAAGACAATATCACTCTATTTTTATTTCTATTTTTATTTGTAATTTAAGTGAGAGAGAGAGAGACAATTATATTTGTAATAATTTAGGATTCTTAGGACTCTGATGCTTCACAAGTTATAGTGCCCAAGCGATTGTTTGCTTGGGGGCCAGGTCGGATTTTGTCGTGTTTTCCTCGCTCTTCTTATTTTCTTTTGTTTCATGACTTTTATTTGTTTTGTGTGATTGATACATAGCATTAGAACTTGCTTGATGATAGATTAAGGTCAAATACATAATTACCATTGCATACACCTATAGTTCCCGTTTAGACTTAGTTAAATTTTTAATTGTTCACTACAAGCGGACGGGGCTAAGGGGACGGTCAAAGACCGTCCTCTTTGTAGTTATAACAGTCCCCTCTGAGCAGAGGGGACGGTTTACTAACCGTCCCTTCTGACACCATCTCATTTGATTAAATGGGACGTTTCTGACAACTGTCCCTTTTAATCAGCCATTGGGGACGGTTGTAACCGTCCCTTTCACGATTAAGATTGGAGACGGTTACGACTGTCCCTAGTACCTCTTGTATTAGGGACGGTTGACAACCATCCCCAATGGTCAAACATTATTTTAAGGTGGCTATAGAAAACCTTTGGGGATGGTTGTAACCGTCGCATACTTCACGTAGTCGGGACGGTTGTGACCGTCCCTTCTACAGTACATACCTTTTGCGACGCCAACAGAAGGCTGGAAGAGTCTATAGCGACGCCAACAGAAGAGTATATGGGACGGTTGTAACCGTCCCCTCTACGAGTGCGTCTATAGCGACGCCAATAGAAGCGTATAAGGGACGGTTGAAACCGTCCCATCTGCTTGTCGTTAGCGACGCCAACAGAAGCGTATAGGGGACGGTTCTAACCGTCCCCAATAATCTCCCGTGAACTATTTGGGCAGGCGGGACGTTTCTGTAGCTCATTAGGGGACAGTTACAACCGTCCCCAATACACCCTGACAGGAAAAAAATTACTAGATTCATGGTGTCTTCCCTACTCCCTCTGCAAAACCAATACACTCACCATTCAAGATCAAATAAACTCAACATTCAAGATCATAAACTCAACAATCAAGATCATAATAAAACATAACATAGCTACAAAGAAATGGTTTTCAAGTCTACATAGTCTTAGGCATTAGTAAAAAACATTACAATAAAAAGTTCAAAAAAAAACTAAAAATTTATGACCGTCCCCTACAGGTGCTCATAAGGGACGGTTATATAACCGTCCCTAAAGGTCATATTAAAGGCGACGGTCATAAATTGACCGTCTCTAGAAACATACAGAAGGGACGACCAGCATACAACCGTCCCCTGCAATAGTATATGGGACGGTTGCTGGATGACCGTCCCCAATAACCGTCCCCAAAGGCCCTCCAGTTTGTAGTGTGTTGTTCACTTAGTTTTGGAACCGTGCACCGCGAGAGTCCTCCATACAATGCTTGCAGCACCTACTATGGTAGGCACCGAGGAGACTCCAAGAATGTACCTTTTAGTTCCTTTCTAAGTGTTTATCATTTGTGCTTCACGTTACTAGCAATTTCTGATTTAAGCCTATATTATCAGCTTTGCATTTATATATATAGGTTCAATTCTGTTTAACATTCTTGCATGAAGACAACTAGAGGAAACATGAGCATTTCTACTTAGCATTCATCATCACTTTTTTGTCTCACATTTCTTTTCGGACTTTCTCTCTTCGAGTTTGAGCACCTAGGATCTAAAAAGAATTGACTCCTCATTAGGTTTGTGCATTCTTATTAAAAATACAAAAAAGTGATAACTAATAAAATTGGGAATGCTAAGTTTACTCGACCTTAAAAATCAAAAAGAAAAATCCTTGTATTGGAGAGAGTAACCCCCTCATTGTAGTTTCATTTAATTTGTCATGTACACATTAAGGAGTAGTGCCCCAATCTCAGGACTTCCTAGGTGTTTGTACAATTTTGTCTTTGTCATCTAATAAAAAATTTTGAAAAGATAAAAAAACTAAACTTTCATGGTCCTCATTATCTCGAGTTGATGAATTGAGGGGTTTATTTTGCGTATACTTGTTTGTGTTTTTGCATACTAGATCTATCTATGCATTTGCACCTTTTCTCTCACATCTCTTTCTTTAACCTAAGTATTCTACTGATCCCTTTCTTTTGTTTTGGAGATGAGCGACTAGAGTGATCTTTGTCCGGATGGATCCTTTGTGCCCTCCAACTGGTCCACCTCCATTTCTCCACTAGGACTTTGCTCGTGATTCTTCATTTTGTACATATCCACCCAATCCACTATTTCAGGCATCAGATTTGAGTTTGACCCACCTCCTCCATCCTCACATTTTGATAATCCACTTTTCCTGGAGGACTTTACTCTGGATTGTGATTTTTACCCACACCCACCACCCTCATTCCACTCACCCGATACTGATATTTTGGATTCACCTCTTTTGGAGTCCACACTTGAGACCTTGACCCAGATGATGGAGCACATGATACAGAGGATAGATGACCTTACTAGCCTAAATAAGAGCCACATTGCTTCTTCACCCTCTAGATTTACAGATTCATTTAAGGACACCCATTAGAGCGTGCAATCACACAAAATACAAAAAATGAGAAAATTTAAAAACACAAAAAGATTTTGGGAGACATATAGTCGAGTCATTTTATGAGGAGAAGGCACACCTACCAGAATGTTTGACCACACACACTCATACACCAATTCCCACCTTGACCCCAAGAATGACACTATAAATCCTTATGTAGATGATGATTCTGATCTCCTCCTTATATGGAGGAGATACATAATTTCAAAAAAATGTTGACTAAACCAGAAGTTGTAGCAGTTATTCATGAGATCATTGAGGTCCCACTTTGCCATGCCATGACCCAATTATCTGCTCCTAAACCCATGAAGAGAAAGCGAAGGAGCGGATCTGAGCGACACATCTTGACCATAGCCACTACTCGCGCCATCTCTCACCGTCCACACATTAGGAGAGGGAACGTTGTCACACCTTCTGTGAGTTGCAAGATTTTTGACTATTCTTAAGATAAACTTTTTGCGCTCTTCTTCTATACTTAGACTATTCACAGTCTAAGTATAGGGGGGGGCAAACCATTGTATATCAAAATTTTACTCTCTTATGCTTAGCCCGAGCTATGTCTTCTTTACACTTCTTGTGCTCTGAGGACACAACACTCGCTAAGTATGGGGGGTCTGTATATATATTATGTATATATTTTAGCCATACCTCATACTTTCGCGTAAGTCTATAAGTATTTACGGGGTGGGTAAATAAAAAAACAACAAAAACAACAGAAAAAGAAAAAGAGTTTGCCACTAACACTGACTGTACCCAAAATATTTTTGAAAAAAATGGCTTCTTATTCATTTTTGCATATAAAAAAAATCAAAAAAATGTGTGTCTGCATTCCACACACCTGCACTTCATCCAGCATCGCATCTGTGAAAAGTCATCGGGTTCTGAACCAAGTTATGAGACAAAACCGAGAGTGGTCTGGACTTGACCTTACTCCACCTAATTCTCAGAGGAACTTCATCGAGAAATAGGATTTTAGAAACTTCAGGTCTTTGACTTAATTCTTTCAGTTCCACACGACAATGTGCAGCATTTGACTCTTAGTGTCTAACCTGGTCTCTTCATTATGGGTACAACTATGGAATAAGGAATTAATTTGTACTCTCCCACTATGCACTTAGCTCAACTCAGACGGGATGTTGGAAGACTGTGTAAGTTTCTTTTCTGGTAGCGTGGAAATCTAAAGACCGGAGTACGGGTTGAAATAAAGCTTCGGAAAAGGGATGTACGACTGGGCACAATTTTTTCTAAGACCCCAAAAAAATGTACGGAAACAAAAAGATTATATATCCATAGGGGCACAACAAGATCCAAGCAGAACCACAAAAAATTCCAAATACAAAGAAGCAACTACCAAATAAAATCTGACCAAAAAGGTCCAAGCTTCAAGAAACCTGCAGATCTTGGTGGAGACTCGGCTACACTGGCCAACTTCACAAGGAGAGGTGACTACACTGGCCACCCTCCAGTTCTTTTCTCCTTCTTCTAACTTCTCCCCCCAATTCGATTGTGAACAAAACGCGACAGACCTTAGAAGGAAATACCTGACTCCCCGAGGACGAGTTACTGGAGAGGAGGTTTGCGCGGTAGTCCGACATTCTGGGTGGGAAGAGCTAAAACCTTTCACACACATGAGTCCATTGTTCAATGTTCATAGGGTATGCTTTGGGAAGAGGATTGATCTAAGATGACTTCTGAGCAGAAATTGTAGCAATGATGTGTAGAACTTGAGGGATGTTGATTTCAAAATTCTAAGTCTCACAGAAGTTCCGCCACACTAATAATCCAAAGGTCGAGTCTAGATTTACTTTCACCTTCAGCTCATGGTCTTGGTATGGAACCCAATCGCATTTCACTTCATGGCATTTCTTTCTGATGCTCAGGGACGAGCATGGTTTAAGTATAAGGGGATGATGAATCTCCAATTTATTACTCTAAATCTCATTTATTAAGCTCAAATCCCTTAAAATCAATAGCATATCTGCATCTATCCTGCATAATTAGCATTCCTGCATATTTTCATAAGAATTGCATTTTAGCACTAATTTCTGCACAAAATAATAAGCCAAAAATCCAGGCTAAAAGTGACATGTAAATAGCCTAACTTCCTAGATTTTTAACTCATTCATGCTAACTTCGAATGACCCAAAACCACTTCCACTGTGTACATATCACTAACAAGAATGAATGAAAATTACAAAAAAATAACTAACCCAAATAAGTCGACCAAAAACCCAAACCCTAGTTTCAGGATTTTCGGACTAAAAACATCATATCTTCCTCATCCAATGTCCTTTCTAATCCTAGTCACTTTTGAACTAATGTACTTCAAATCCCTTCAAAACAAGACCAAGTTCAAGTGATTCAGAGCTCATATGTGAAAGTTGGATTTGGGCCTCTTTTGTATATTTTATTTTAGCAGTTTTTGACCTATTATTTTATATACTTATTATATCAATTAATAAAAATAAAAAAATTAGAATAATATGTAATTATTTATCTTTGATTTTACCATATTTTTTTCCGATTTTTATGTGATTTAAAAAATGACAAAAAAATTATAAAACCCAAAAATCAAGATATTCTATGTACATGGGATACCCCAAAAATTCACTTTGTGCATCTGTTCGATTTTGGTTTTGATGTGCTCATGAAGTTGTAGATCTCATCGAGATGAGAAATTTTCGTGAAGCAACTTTTTCGATCCGAGACCATTTGCTATTTATTTAGTATTTTACAAAAGATTTATTTTCCGAATTTCCTGGTGCTGACACGTGGCAGCTCCTGGAGCCGCCACGTGTCAGCTATTTTCGGCATTATTTTCATTTCGTTTTTTAAATAAAAAATAATAAATAAATAAATAAATAAATAAATAATAAAATAATACCACGCACGTGCATCGCACGTGCCTCCCTGGCACGTGCTCCGCACGTGCCCCTTTCTCTCCCCCAGCCGCCACGTGGTTTAATAATGGCCGTCCGATCTCGGCTGATCGGACGATCGCTGTACGTCTTCCCCATCAGATCCTCCCTTTCCCAGATAGGCCAACGCCACCGCCCCCGATTTTGTCACCGCGAATCCCTCCTCTACCGCCTTCCATCTTCCAATCTCAGCCCATCACCGATCATCACATCTACAACCATGAATCCCTCATCAAATCCATCACGATTTCACCATCAACCCTACTTCCTTCCCCGATGTGCTACCACCCCTATTTAAAGAACGAGCCCCGACCACGATTTCCTATCCGCCGATACCCTTAACAGCAACGAGACGACGGCGGTGACAGCGCCGTTCGTCTCCCTTCTCCGACGAGATCCGAGTTCTACACAACTCGTTGCAGCCCACGCCAAAGACCTCACCGTCCTTGCCCAGCTCCGGCCTCTGTGCCCCTTGAGCCGATGACTTCAACCTCTGCAACACTATGTTCGACGCACCAGCATCCGTCTTCATCAATGACCATCAGCACCAGGAGTGGCCCTTCTCCACCAGCCAAGCTCCGGCCAATCGTCGACCCTTCTCCGCCTCGCCACCAGCCGTACAGGAGCCGCGCCTTCACCTCCGCCTCTCCGCCTTGACGAGCAGCACCACCGCAGGCCGGGTGTGAAGCCCGAGGTCCTCCCACGTGCGCTGCACGTGTGGAGGAAATGACAGTACTGACGTCATCCCTAGGGGTCACATGCCGAGCACGTGACCCGCTGGGTCATTTGCAACAAACGCCCCGGACTCCCCTTTATCTACTTTCTAGTCCAACCGTCCAAGGAGCACGTGCGCAAGACGTCCCTTGGAAAAATTTTAGCATACCCCACAGACCTTTCGGTAATTGCATTATAGTCATATTGCATTTTCATAGTTATTTTATTTCTTATATTTATATTGCACTTATACCCCTTTATTCCCCAGTGATTTTAGACCTCTATTTGTCATTATTTTATTAATCCAAAAATAGCATGATGTTTGTTAATTAATTTTCTACGTTTTGACATAATGTGGGTGTTTTTGTAATCAATGGTTAATTAATAATTAATTATTTTGTGGAAAATTGCATATTTTGCTCGATTTGTGCTCTTAAATTTGCCATTGATTAACCGTTGCTCTAAAAATCTCTAAAAAATCACACATTGTAGAGTTAATTGTGCTTGACATTGTGCCCAAAAAGAATTGCATTTGCATGCATAATTGCCCTGTAAAAATCATTTCGTATATTTCAATGTTTAATTTTTAATAGGTATTAGATCTCACATTTTTGAGGTTAAGGATTTTTCTAAGATCAATCACCTAGTGATAGATCTTAGATAATTTTAATCTTTGAAAATAAGTAGGTTTAATTTTATTATAATTAAATATTGAAATTCATTTTGTTTGCATTTAAAAATTCATAAAAAATTCATATTACATCCAAAATTTCCAAAAATATTACAATGCATCTATTTCATCATATTTTGCATAGTTGCCATGTTTCATATTTTTCGGACATCGTTTGAATGTAATTTATATTTTAGTCCCTAAAATAGGCCAAAATTGTATTTTGCATCCTTTATTGCATTAAAAATTACAAAAAAAGACTGCTTCGAAAACCGCACACAAATTTTGATAGACAGAACTCTAGGTTGTTCCTTTGCCTCCTTGTGATCGACCTTGGGAATTGCCCAAGTAAAATAAACATAAAACCACTAGATTAAAAATTGATTAAATTTTGTGTGGTTATTTTCTTGACCGATTCCGATTGCCGCTTACAACGCACGACAAATCATTTTTACAACGCACGACAAATCATTTTAACACGAACGACAAATAAACATCTCTTTAACAAGCGATTTTCGGATTCGTCATCCACTGGCGATGAAGTTCGAAGATGCGCCGGTAAGGTCTCTGACCAATCATGGAGATGGTACCTGCAAGGGGTTAGAAGATAGCCGAAGCACGCAAACTGTTCGTGGAGTTGTCGGGAAGGGAATGCGAGGCCTATGGAGAAGTAAGGTGGTCCGGTGGTCGAGCTTCGCCAAGGTGGAAGGTGAAGTACCTCGTCGGAGGAAACTAAGGGTAGCGCGAAGATCAGAGCCCCCTTGCGGAGCTCGGAGGATGCTTGGCGGAGAGGGATGATGCTCGTGGACGACGAATAAAATCGGAGAAGGAAAAGGAAAAACAAGAAGAAGATCGAGGAAGCGATGGAGGGTTCTACCTAGGATTAGAAGCTTGGATGGGCTTCTAGGTCGTTGCTCGAAGGCCGGTAGGAGTACGGAGCTCGTGCAACAACTTGGAGGAGCTACGACACGGCGGTGGTGGGCCGTGGATCTCGCCGGAGGTGATCTCAGTCTTCGCTCGACCTAAGGATAAATTGTTGTCACCAATCTGAAGGTGGAAGCTCAGAGACACTCTCCGGTGGCGGATGGGTGTGAAAGTGGTAGGGGGTGACTGATTTATAGGATGAAGGTGACGGGGTAGCTGGTGACGAGGTGATGTTCGTGGGGGTCGTGGAGCGACTTTGAGGGTCGTCATGGAGGTCGAGGGGGCTGGCAACGATAAGGACGAGTGGACGACGTCGTGGTGGTGTTAGGTGGCTGAGAAGGTGATCGGTGTGGTGCCCAAAATAGAAAGGGGGCGACCCCTTACGCACGGTGGAAGACGTGGGCGCGGGGCGTGCGGAGGTTGATAATGATCTGTTGGCCGTTGGATCAGGAGATCCAACGGCCTAGAAGGAGGCGCGGATCGGCGCCTGGGATCAGATCTATGGCGTGAGATCGGAGGGCTAAGATGTTGCCATGTGGCGTACTGGAGGCGAAGCGCCAGCGGACGGATGATATGGACTCAAATGTTTGATCGAATGGCTGAGAGAATGATGTTTTTGAGCCGTTACGATGGAGTGAATCAGATGGATGAGGTGATGCCATGTGGCGTGAGCCTGATGAGGCGTTAGCGGGCGGTGAAGATGCGATCCAGGGATTGATCCGACGGTGTGGGATTAAGGCGTACATGGAGGTCCTTGGGCCATTGGATCTGGATTGAGATCCAATGGTCAGGGATGCGGGCGGACTGGTCAAAGGGAGCAGGCCACGTGGCGCAATCAGAGGGTGTCACGTGGCCAGCTCTGAGTGGCTGAAAAGAAAAATAAGATTAGAGGGAGAAGGAGGCCGAATTTGGAAAAACTCAAAACATGAAAGTTGTAGATCTCGATGAGATCTACAAGTTTCATGTTGACTAAAAACGGAGATGAGTTCAAATGTGATATAAAAATACAAGAATACAAATATACATATGTATAGTATACTAGGAGGCCCAAAAACCCAAATTTTGCCTACGAACTCCAAATTGAATGAAATTAGTCTCATTTTAAAGGTCTTTGAATGTGTATTAATCTGAGGGTGAGTAGACCTAATTCAGAGTTTGTAAGAGAGAGATATTGGTATTCTAAGGTCCAGGGGGTTTGGGGTTTTATTGGGTATTTAACAAGAGAGGAACTCTGGCCTTCTTCCCTAATGGTGTACACATTATAAGGAAGGTGTTATCTCATTCTGGATGGGATAAAATAGGTGGATATTTTACAAGTGGATTGGCTGCTTATTTAAATGCAAATATAAATGCTAAGATGCATATCTTGTGGATTGATGCATGAATGCTATTTATGCAAGATAAAGGGAAATATGATGTTAAATACCCGGGGACAAAGCTCTATTTTCAACTTTAAGTGTGATGAATCACAGATTCATCAATCCCCTATACTTAAACCTTTCTCGTCCCTGAGCAACTAAAATGAAATGCAAAAGTGAAATGATTTTGGGTTCCATACCAAGATCATGAACAAAAGTTGAAAATGGAGCTTGACTCATCCTTTGGATTAATTGCGTGGCAGACCTCATTGGGATCTGAACTTAAGACCTAACAGACAAGTTCCACAAATTTTCTATTCAAGACTCTTCAATAGTCAGGTCAGAACAAATCCTCAAATGCAAATTTCTGATGACTATGATTCTTACTTGTACTGTGTAAGTGAAATGTAACTCTCCACATCAGACATGGCTCAGAACTGGCCTCCTCTAACAAGGTAACTCAAATAACCCGGTCCAGTAACTCTTTCCTCGAGGAGCGGCGTATTCCCTTCTAAGTTCAAGTGTGACCAACTCAAGAGGAGGGGCTAGAGAAAAGAATGGACGGTAGCTAGTGTAGCTACCTATCCCGGGATGCCTGACCAGTGTAGCCAAGTCGTCCATTTGCATTTCTTTGTTAATATACATACTCCGACAGGTATTTTATTTTCAGTTGGACCTGTTTGATTTTTCTGGAGTTTTTGCAAAAAAATTTCGAACTATATATAGGGTGCAGCATGTACATCATGAGTTTTTCCTCTTGATCCAGTAGACTATTCCTCTTTTGAAGCATTATTGCAACCCACAGCATCTTGTCCTCAGACTTCAATACCACCAGACTAGGTTGAGATGCACTACCCTCCCTAGAGGAGGACATATGTTTCCACCCGTGTGCTACTCCGAGCTAATGGATCTTACCTCCTCACCACCTCATCAATGAAGAGCTACGTGCATGGTGCTTGTCCAAGTTAGGTCACTGTCTAAAAGAATCATTCGTGTGCACAAGTTATTCTACTTAGACTAATCAAGATGACATGTGAACATAGACTTGCAGACTCAAAGAATTAAGTCACTTGACCTGAAAAATCTTAACTCCAGTTCCTATAAGGTTCCTATGAAATTTGGTGGATTAAGGTCACATCAAGTCCATCCTCAATATCTACTAATAACTTGGTTCACAACCCACTAGCTTTTCACCTTGCATATGCAAGATATGCAGATGAGATGCAGATGACATGCTATGAAATGCAAGACTCTTTTTCTTTCTTTTCTGATGATATGCAAGAGTAAATAAGAAGCCTTTGAATTTTTCACATTTTTTTCAATTATTTGGTATACCTCCTATGTTACAATAATTTACAAGAGTATTATACAACTTATACAAGTGTATTTTACAAAACATTTTCTCCAAATTTTACCCAACCCTTAATTATTGCGTAATATATACAAAGATACGTGAAAGTACGAGCTATGGGTAAAGTATATATGTAATATATACCCGTCCCCTATACATAGCGTGTGCTATGTCCTCAAAGCATGAAAAGCGAGGAAAAAGACATAGCTTGTGCTGAGCGTAAGAGAGCCAAAGAGAATGAAAAATGTAAAGAAGTCGTCCTGCCCCCCTATACTTAGGCTCTGGCAGCCTAAGTGTAGAAGAAGAACAAAAATGGGGCGAACGAGGTCAAGAAGAGAAATGGATGAATATACAATGCGGACATCGGTCCCCCTATACTTAGGCTCTGGTCAGCCTGGAGTGAGTATGAGGACCGATGTGATCTAGAGGATGTACAAAGAACAGACTCAGGTGGCTCATCCCCCCTATACTTAGGTTCTGATCATCCTAAGTATGGTCCAAGATGGTGATCAATGAAGCTGGGATGAGTTACTAGAGTTGTGGGGGAGAAAGGACAGAATATACAGGAATGAGTATAGACAAGTGAGTCGGTCTTAATCTTACAAGATGCTGCCGATGGCTAGAGCTCACTACTGCAAGGTCACATGCGCAACTCGAGGTGTATCTGCTGAATCTGTCTCGCGCATAAATGCAATCACCTCAACATGGACTAACTGCTCATTGGATTCGACGAAGTGCTTCAATAGTTGTCCATTCACTAGGAATGTGGGTACGTCATCTGCGAGATCTGAGATCTCGACACATCCACTATCATGCACCGTATGGACGACAAATGGGCCTGTCCACTTGGATTTCAACTTGCCTTAGAAGATCTTCAGCCTAGCATTAAACAACCATACCTTTTGTCCAGGAACAAAGGTCTTTCGTCTGATATATCTATCGTGCCAACGCTTAACCTTGTCCTTGTACACTAAACTGTTGTCATATGCATGGTTTATGACTTCCACAAGCTCATTCAGATCCATATCTCTCTACTTCTGCCCAAGGTGCGTGTTCCAATTGACCTTCTTGATTGCCCATTCTGATTTATGCACTAGTTCTGCGGGCAAATAGCACGACTTTCCGAATACCATTCGGAATGGGGAGGTTCCTAATGGTGTCTTGTAAGCT
This sequence comes from Ottelia alismoides, assembly GCA_037367405.1. Taxonomy (NCBI): domain Eukaryota; kingdom Viridiplantae; phylum Streptophyta; class Magnoliopsida; order Alismatales; family Hydrocharitaceae; genus Ottelia; species Ottelia alismoides. The sequence continues at coordinate 99,430 of JAZKJV010009799.1, forward strand.
GTCCTATATGCCCATAGGACTTGATCCAAGATCTGAGACCCGTCCTTCCTGTCTGGACGAACAAGCTTTTGCAATATAGTCTTTACCTCCCTATTCGACACCTCAGCCATACCATTAGTCTATGGGTGTTAAGGACTAGCGATACGGTGTTCGATGCCGTAGTCCTTCAGGAGTTTCTTCACCTCCCGGTTTACAAAGTGGCTACCCCCATCTGATATCATCATTCTGGGAATCCTGAACCTAGAGATGGTATTCTCTCTGATTAATTTACAAATAGTCCTGTTGTCTGCAACTCAGGTCAGGATAGCCTCCACCCACCTGGATAGGTAATCTACCGCAAGAAGGATGTACTCGAATCCGTGGCTAACAGGGAATGGGCCCATGAAATCGATGCCCCAGGCATCAAAGACATCACAAATGATGACTGGATGCATCAGCATCTCATCCTTGGAACCAAAGGTTCCTCCCATTCTCTGGCATACTGGATACGACTTCGCAAAGGTGAGGGCACCGCAAAACAGAGTCGTCCAGTAAAAGCCACATTAAAGTACCTTCCATGCGGTCCTCTTCCCGGAGTGGTGTCCTCCTGCCTCCAAGCTATGGCATAAAGAAAGGACACTCTGGTATTCCTCCTGAGGAATACACCATCTCCAGACACAATCCGGTCCTTCAAAGAAAAGGATCGGATCCTCCCAATGGTAGTGTCTAGCATCCGACTTCAGTCGGTCGATGTGGCTCTTGGACCAACCTTCAGGAACCTTCTTGGAGACAAGATAGTTCACGATGTTGGCATACCATGGGAGTGTGTCGACCACAAATATCAACTCGTCAAGGAAGGAGTCTCGAATTGGTGAATCCTCGAAAGTATTGATATCTTCGAGACGAGAGAGATGATTGGCTACTACGTTCTTCTTTCCAGGTTTATCATGAATGTCCAAATCAAACTCCTGGATAAGCAAAATCCACCGAAGAAGATGCGCCTTCGCGTCCTTCTTCTCCATCAAGTATCGTAGCGTCGTGTGGTCAGTGAACACAATTACCTTGGATCCAATTAAGTGAGATCTGAACTTGTCCAAGGCAAACACTACCGCAAGCATCTCCTTTTCCGTAACTGTATAGTTACACTGAGCAGTATCAAGCACTTTGCTTGCATAGTGGATTGCAAATGGGACGACATCCCTCCTCTGTCCTAACACAACCCCAATAACAAAATCTGATGCGTCCGTCATGATCTCAAAAGGTAGCGACCTATCTGGGGCTTCTAGGATAGGTGCATCCATGATCATTCCTTGTAATAGCTTAAAGGCCTCAAGACATTTGTGACCAACAATAAAATCCATGTCTTTGCCTAAAATCTCAGTTAGCGGTCGGGTAATCTTAGAAAAATCCTTGATGAATCTCCGATAGAATCCGACATGCCTGAGGAACGACCGCAACTGCTTGATGTTGGCTGGAGTCGTCTGATCACATCCACCTTGGCAGAGTCAACCTCCATTACTCTCTTGGAGATGACGTGCCCCAATACAATGCCCTCCGTCACCATGAAGTGACTTTTCTTCCAGGAGAGCACCAGATTAACCTCACAACAGTGTTTTAGGGCTCGGTCCAGATTCCTAAGACAAGAATCGAAGGAATCGCCATGGACCGAGAAGTCATCCATGAAGACTTCCAGGAATTCGCCGACCATTTCGGCGAATACAGCAATCATGCACCTTTGAAAAGTACCTGGAGCATTGCATAACTCAAAGGGCATGCGCCTGAAAGCATAGGCACCAAAGGGGTATGTGAACATGGTCTTTTCCTGGTCTTCCGGAGCTATGGCTACTTGATTGTAGCTCGAGAACCCATCCAAGAAACAGAAGAACTCTTTCCCCGCTAGTCTCTCCAGGATCTGATCAATGAACGGTGGGGAAAATGATCCTTCTTCGTCGCAACATTCAACCATCTGTAATCCACACAAACGCGCCACGGCATGGGCACTCGCGTCACGATCTCCTCTCCATCCTCGTTGGTGGTTGTCTGAGTTCCCGACTTTTTCGGGACCGTATGGATCTGGGCCACCCATTTGGAGTCGGAGATGGGATAAATGAAACGCACATTGCACCATTTCTCTATCTTTTTCTTCACTACCTCTCGTAAATTTGGATTCAAATGACGTTGGAATTCATGAGAGGGTTTGGCTTCATTCTCCAAGTAGATATGGTGCGAACACAGAGCAGGATTTATCCCATGGAGATCGGAAATGCTCCAACCTATTGCCTTGTGGTTTTTTTCCAAGATCTCTAGCAAGCGAGATTCCTACTCCTCGGTCAATCGCGAACTGATGATGACCGGATATTTCTTCTCCTGACCCGCTAGGAAGGCATATTTTAGTGTTGTGGGTAAAGGCTTGAGCTCATGTAAGATGTGATCGTCTAGGAAATCTGGCTCAATCGAATCTGGTTCGATGTTGGAAGTGGATGGATCTTTCTCTGTAATTGTTGCCACCAAGTTATTCGGCTATGGAGTCGGATCGTCAAAGGTCTCCATGCGATCGGCAAAAGCCACGTCCGACTCGTCATCCTCATATTCTGATTGTCCTAAAGATGGAAGGACCGACAAGCCCAGCTGGGCTTCTAAGTCTTCGAATACGTAGGGGAATGCAGGTTCTGAGCTATACTCGTTTCTAAGTACCTAGCAAACTGACTCATGCACTGTATCATCTCCGGAGGGAAGGGACTCATTGGTGCTGGCTGGGTTTTGTCTCCATGGCCCAACTGTGTCTACATGGTTGCGGTCTGCTTCGGATGAAGAGTACTCGGTGTTGTATTCGGAATCCGGTCTCTGCCATTTGGTCTGCTTCATCTCAAGTTTCTCATCTCCGCCTGGAGTTTGGAACTGGATCTTCCCAATCTTGTAATCAAACAAGGCCCCTGCTGTTCTGAGGAAGGGCCTGCCTAGGATGATCTGGGAATCTCTCCAATTACGAGGGGTTTCTATATCTGACAGTAAAGTCTACCATGTATTCTTGACCCTCGACTTTGATAACAACATTCCTCAATTCTCCTTGGGACCTCTTGGTTGATTTATCAGCGAACTGAAGGAGGGCTCTAGATTTCCTAAGAGGTCCGAGATTAAGCCGCTCATAGAGGGCTGTAGGCAGTAAGTTGATTGAGGAGCTGTTATCTACGAGAGTGCGTGCAAACACAATGTCATCGACATGACTCACTACATAATGTGCACCCATGTCTCTTCGTTTCCATGGAAACAAGTTCTTTATTGCACAAGTCATGGCTACTGATAGAACTTGTTTTTCAACATGGCTTTTAGTCTTCCTGCTAACCATAGTAGGTGTGCATCTCACCTTAAGGTATTTCTGGAATGCAGGTGTCATTTCCACGTACTTGTCAAAGGGGATTGTGACCTTGATATATTTGTTGCAGAACTCTGCCATCTCAGGGTCATCTTTTTGGATTTTTTTTTAGTTTTCTTCTTTCCACCCTTAAGAGCTCAGGGGAAAGGGATTATTGACTCTAACTCAGCTTCTGAAACTGAAATGTTTTCAATCAATGCGGGAACCGAGTTCTGTACAAGACTCAGACACTGAAACAGACTCGGACTCAGACTCGTACTAAAAGGAAAATGCTGTGGCAAAACCGATGATGCATCTTCCACGACTTTTGGACGGTCCTCCTCAGATGGAGGTGCGGGCTCTTCGTCGATTTTGTCGGACTCTCTGCTGGTGCGGGTTTGTTGCTGCTTCGAGGACCCATAAGTCCTCTTCTTCATCCGGTGGTGGTGATGGTGGTGCTGCTCCTCTTCTACCTCCAAGTTCTCCTTAGGTGGAGACTTGGAGGCTCCTTCCTCCGGTGCACGTGCCCAATCAGGTATGATCATGGTCCGTCTGCTCCTGATGGACATATGGTTCGCATTATCATACGAAAGGGTCTCATGTTTAGATAAAGAGTTATCTGAATAGTATACCTGATCACGAGGTCGGTTCTGGCCTTGAGTTAAGATGTCCGGGTTGACCTGAACCTGGGCGGGAATTGGGGTCTTTGGCACCATTTGTTGATCCTGGGTACGAGAGACATGATTCAGATCGGTTCTCATATCCATATAGGCATTCTGGATTTGTTGGACCCTATCTGACAGGGTCTGGATCGCCAAGGTGAGGGACTCCAATTCGATGGGCTGGGCTGGCTGATGCTGACTTGTGGATGAGGTTCTATACCGGCCCTGCTGGCCATGCCGATATTGCTGCTGCTGATGGGACGGTGACGGGCCCTGCTGGCCCGAGTGGAATGTGTGCTGCTGCTGCTGGTGCTGCTGAGGTTGGTACCCGCGTTCGGGCCTGGACTGAACAAAGCGCGATGCGGGGACGGAGCTGGTTTCTTGGTAAGCTGGGGAAGGTCGGTGAGGCTGACCATTCCCCATCCCTGACTGTCTGCCGATGGGGTCACTGCTGTACCACAACCCGTTGATCTCGAACACCTGTGGAGGCTCCTCGTATCCGGCTTCCACTTGTGGGGGTACATGCTGGTCCTGCTGGGTGTAAGTTTGTTCCTCTTCCCAGCCACTCTGAGGCCCCGATACCTGTTCCTATATAAGATGGACTCGATGTACAGGTACAGGTGGTGCAGAAGGGGCAGGTAGCTTTATCTTAGCTACCCTTTCAATAAGTTCCTCCACTTGCTTCAGTAAACGCGAGAGAGACTCAAGGTCAATAACCCTCTTGTGGATCTGCTCGACCATGGTTAACTTGTCAGCTATCATCCCCATGTTGGGAATGAGGTCCTCTGTCAGATCTGCTACAGTCCTCCTAGTTGTCTCATTAGATAGAATATATGGAGACAAATGATAGGCCCTGGTGGCCTGCGACCTGCCTGTCTCCACCATCTGCTCTAGTATTTTCCATACATCATTCTCATTCTTGTTCAGATAGCTTCCTCAATTGGCGGCACTGACTAACCCCTGCATCTCCGGGGTCAAACCACAGAACAAAGTCTGGACTAAGATCGCTTTAGAAATGCCATGGCAGGGACATTTCTGAATTAGGTCATTAAACCTATCCAAGGCCTCGTGGAATGGTTCACATGGTCCCTGGGAGAAACTAGCGATCTTCGTTCTCATTTGATTAGTCCTACTGAGGGGGTAGAACTTCTTCAGAAAAAGGTCATTGAACTGCATCCAGGTTGTACATATCACCCCAAGATTTTTCAACCAATGTGCTACCTTATCTCCTAAGGCAAATGGGGTGGCCTTCAGTCGAATGTAATCCTGCCCAACCCTAGGGTGACTAAGGTTGTTGTAAACTGGCTCGAAGTCTCTGAGGAAGGCATATGGTTCTTCATTTACACGTCCACTAAACTTCGGTAGCAGTATAAGGAAGTGGGGCTTGAGCTCGAATGCTTCGGGAGGAACTGCTGGTGCCAACCAACTTTGCATCTCATTCTCTGTTGGGTTATAGGCATCAACCATTGGTCAGTTGATTCCTCCTGCTGCAATGCTTTGTCCCATTCTTGTAGTAAGATCCGCATTATGTTGTTCGATTGTGGCGAGGCGAGCCAAGACTTGCTGGAGTGGGTCCTCTTGGTGCATGGAAGGACATATCGATATCGACATCATTTCGATATCGTGTCGATATCGATACATCGGCGATATATCTCCGATATATCGCCGATATATTGCTGATATATCGCTATATCTGGAATCTTTCTGAAGAAAGCGCCTGAAATATGATATCTCGATATATCGATTTCGATAACGGTCCCATGTCGATATCGATATATCGGCGATATATCGCCGATATATCGGGATACGACCTTCCATGTCTTGGTGTTCTCCCGCATCTGGGGGTCGCTTCGGTGGCATCTTGTCCTCTAGTCCTGGGAAATGGAAATGATCTGGTTTAGAGGATAAATCAAGGAAGGGATTCTTACCGAGGCGATAGTCTTCCTCGGTAAGCTCGGAGGAGAGGAAAGGGTTGGTTTTAGTGTAACCACTCTGGGTGTGAGGGATCCAGAACTCAAGAGGGTCATGAGCTCTGGCTGGTCCAAGTTGCGCTTGGTCCGGTGAAGATGATTTTCGTGGGGGACTCAAAGAGAGATTGGCGAATAATGTGTCGATATTCCCCCAGTCAGTCATCTTGAATTGGCGAGACGAATCAAGAGTTCTAAGTAAAGATAGGATTTTAATCCTACCTGAAGCAAGCAATACAATCCAAACCCTGTAGTTTCACACTCAACACGGTGAAGGACCCGAAACCGAGTCCAATTAATCTGATTGATTTTAATTGTGATTTTCAAGCAAATAGCAAAGGTTACGTGGCCTAGAGGGAAGTCATCTTAAAGCCGGATGCGTCTCCCCTATTTAACCTGTCGCCTAAGATACCTGCACCCTTCCTTTCTTCGCTCCTATCCCAAGTTGATGGATTCAAAGACCATGCCCCTATCTACCTGCAAGTAGGTGGAGGCTGACAAGGCTGGAACTTCTTCCGGAATGGTTACTAGCAGCTTATCGCGGAGTACCGCTGGTTCACCCCTGACTACCCATAAACAAGCGGAGGCTACTTGGTACTAGTTGATGAACCTGAAAATATTCAACTCGTGATATTTGCTAGGACCAGTTAGAACGTGATATGGAAGGCGGGGATTTGGGCTCCACCTTAAGGTGTTCACACACACTCAAGTACTCTCACTCAGCCTGAAAACAAGGTCGGGGTTAATCTCCCGCAAGCAGAGTTTCCAATTTTATTGATTTTTTGGTCAATAATGTTTAGCAGTCCCGGTTTTAAGTTAAGTTTTCACTGATTTAGTTCAATCCACACAGCACGCCTATCGTCTAGTCTCAATTTCCTTTAACTTAAGTTGGAAAACCAAGAGAAAGAAATCGAGAAAAGCCGATGCACGAAAAACAATGATGCTTATGTTGAGTGAAGAAGACTTACAGTGATCCCTTCGCTTTTATGCAGGATGTAAAACATAATTGAAATCTTTACACTACATGCAAATGCAAACGATAAAATCCTCTCCTAGACAGGCAGTTCTGTTAGCGAGTGAAGCACATGTTATTTTGACTAGATCTGCGGTCTAAGTGCGTCTTTTAAGTGTATTGTGTGGTCCTAAAAATTTACGAGCACAAGCAAATCCTAGAGTGGCTCGAGGAGCCACTAGTGCAAGCCTAATCTACAATTCAATCCATAGAGCACACGGGGACATAGTTCCACTATCTTTATACACACGAGAACCAAAACGAGAACCGCTGGAAATGATGCGAAAAAATAAAGAAATGAATAAAAATACAAGTTCTCTCATATCACTCAAGAAATTAAAATGCAGGATTTTCGAAGCGTCTTCGACTCCTCGCGTTCCTCGCACATAAATAATTTGAGGTCATATAGAGAACGACTCAAAAAATACAAAAAATAAAGTACAGAAAATATTCACAAGAAAATCGAGGGTCAGACTACCCAGGGATTGAAAGTCAAACACTCAGAAATTACTGCAAATTAACCTAAGTCGTGCCTCCCCGGTAACGACGCCATTTTGATGCAACTCCCACCACCCTTGTTAATTTGATCAAATTAATGGTCAAATTGATTACTAATGTTCGTTGCAGCCAGATAATAAGAGCATATCAAAAACCACTTTGAATTAATGTCAAGTTAACCACACATGGCAAATTTATTTTACTTGGGCAAGTCCAAGGTCGAACTCAGGGAGGCAGCTGTCTCCTTAGGTAGATTTTTAGCAAAGTCCAAGGTTTGATTTTCAGGGGATGATTTTTTTTGTCTTTTTCGATTTTTATGCAAGACACATGCACAATCATGCCAGTTTAAAAGTAATTCAGATATGTCATCAAATCAAGTCCAAAAATTCCGAAACATGGCCAGATGATGAAATGCAATGAAATTAAGGTACACTCATTTTTTTAGAATTTTCTGACACTAAATGAATTTACTGTGAATTAAAAATGAATGCAAGGTGATTTTCATTAAATTAATTTTAATAAATACCAAATCATACTATTTCTAGATATAAGAATTATCCCAAATAGATCTAAGTGTGAAGAATCCAAGAAAATTAATAGACCTAAATTTTATGTGAAATAGACCTATTAAAAATTAATTAAGGAAATCACTAAATGATTTATTTAGGTTTCGGGATGCATGCAATTGAGATGAAATTTTTATGCAATGTGAACCAAATTATCCTAAATCTAATGTGATTTTTTGGGGATTTTTGGAGTCACAGAGAAATTAGTATCAATTAAAAGGCATAAATGGGCAAAATATAACAAAATTGAACCAATTAATTAATAAAAAAAATCCACTGATATTACAAAAATATGCCAACGTCACATAATGAAGAGGACTATGTAAGCTACAAAATGCAATTTTTGAAATTGAGAAATGAATTAAAATGAGTGCCTAAATATGCGTGCAAAGATAGGGGTATAAATGCAATTACAGGAATTAAAATTGATAAAGATAAAATATGCTGACTGGGACCAATATGCAATCACCTATAATACTGAGGGGGTGGATGCAAATTTTCCAAAGAACACGTACTCCTCGTGTGGGGTCTCCTGGCAGGGACTGAAATGCAATTCTGAAAACTTTCGTGGGCCTCGATGCAATTTACCCGGGACGCACGTGCGGATCACGTGGGAAGTCCCAGGTTCGGTGGTCTTCGGAGGCTCAGAGCGAGGCTCGGGTGGCTCTGGAGGTTCGGATCTGGCTCGGATTAGCTTCGGGTGATCCGAGCCTAGTGGTCGAGGAGGAGGCTCGGATCGGGCGACGTGGCTCGACATGGACCGTGGGATCAAGGATGATCCAACGGTAATGAACTGCTGGCATGTGGCGTTTCCGGGTCCGTTCGATTAAGATCAATCCAACGATGATGGGTTGCTCCTGAGGTGAGGACGTGGTCGATCAGTGACTGTTGGATCTAGATTGATCCAACGGCACCTGGAGCAGGCAAGGGCGATGACATGTCACGATCTGGACGCGTAGGATCCGTCTGATCCTACGACTGCGGGACGTAGCGACGTGGATGGCTCATGTCCGTTCGATCAAACGAACAGCAGCCGACTGTCGTCCCCAACGGTCCTCCGCCTCTTGCGGCGGAGAGGGCTAGGCTCCGGCGAAGCTGGCCTAGCTCCGCCTCGTCCTCCCGTCGTCGGTGAAGGATGCTGGAGGCTCTGGCGTAGCTCGGAAGATTCGTGGAGAGGCGGCGGAGTGTATGGTGATGTTGGTTGTGGCTGAGGCGGCCTGGAGGCCACTGGCGATGAAGCTCGAAGATGCACCGGTGAAGTCTCCGACCAATCAAGGAGATGGTACCTGCAAGGGGTTAGAAGATAGCTGAAGCACGCGAACTGTTCGTGGAGTTGTCGGGAAGGGAATGCGAGGCCTGTGGAGCAATAAGGTGGTACGGTGGTTGAGCTCTGCCAAGGTGGAAGGTGAAGTACCTCGTCGGAGGAAACTAAGGGTAGCGCAAAGATCAGAGCTCCCTTTCGGAGCTTGGAGGATGCTTGGCGGAGCGGGAAGATGCTCGTAGACGACGAATAAAATCAGAGAAGGAAAAGGAAAAACAAGAAGAAGACCAGGGAAGCGATGGAGGGTTTTACTTGGGATTAGAAGCTCGGTGGGGGCTTCTAGGTCATCGCTCGAAGGCCGATAGGAGTCCTGAGCTCGTGCAACACCTTAGAGGAGCTGCGACACGGTTGTGGTGGGCCGTGGATCTCGCCGGAGGTGATGTCAGTCTTCTCTCGACCTAAGGACAAATTGCTGTCACCAATCTGAAGGTGGAAGCTCGGAGACACTCTCCATGGTGGCGGGTGGGGGTGAAAGTGGCCGGGGGTGACTGATTTATAAGATGAAGGTGACGGGGTAGCAGCGACGAGGTGGTGTTCGTGGGGGTCGTTCAGCGACTTTGAGGGTCGTCATGGAGGTCGAGGGGGATGGCGACGATAAGGGACGAGTGGACGACGTCGTGGTGGTGTCAGGTGGCTGAGAAGGTGATCGGTGTGGTGCCCAAAATAGAAAGGGGGCGGCCCCTTGCGCACGGAGGAAGATGTGGGCGCGGGGCGTGCAGAGATTGATGACGATCTCTTGGCCATTGGATCAGGCGATCCAACGACCCAGAAGGGGGCGCGGATCGACGCCTGGGATCAGATCTATGGCGTGAGATCGGAGGGCTAGGATGTCGCCATGTGGCGTACTGGAGGCAAAGCGCCAGCGGACGGATGAGATGGACTCAGAGGTTTGATCGAATGGCTGAGAGAACAAAGTTTTTGAGCCATTATGATGGAGTGAATCGGATGGATGAGGTGATGCCACGTGGTGTGAGCCTGATGAGCCGCTAGCGGGCGGTGAAGATGCGATCCAGGGATTGATCCGACAGTATGGGATTATGGCGTACGTGGAGGTCCTTGGGCCGTTGGATCTGGATTGAGATCCAACGGTCTGGGATGCAGGCGGACTGGTCAAAGGGAGCAGGCCATGTGGCGCAATCAGAGGGCGCCATGTGGCCAGCTCTGAGTAGCTGAAAAGAAAAATAATATTAGAGGGAGAAGGAGGCCGAATTTGGAAAAATTCAAAACATGAAAGTTGTAGATCTCGATGAGATCTACAAGTTTCATGTTGACCAAATAGAGATGAGGTCAAATGTGATACAAAATTATAAGAATACAAATATACATATGTATAGTATACAAAGAGACCCAAAAACCCAAGTTTTTCCTACGAGCTCCGAATTGAATGAAATTAGTCTCATTAAAAAGGTCTCTGAATGTGTATTAATTTGAGGGTGAGTAGACCTAATTTGGAGTTTGTAAGAGAGAGATATTGGCATTCTAAGGTCCAGGGGGTTTGGGGTTTTATTGGGTATTTAACAAGAGAGGAACTCTGGCCTTCTTCCCTAATGGTGTACACATTGTAAGGAAGGTGTTATTTCATTCTGGATGGGATAAAATAGGTGGATATTTACAAGTGGATTGGCTTCTTATTTAAATGCAAATATGAATGCTATGATGCATATCTTGTGGATTGATGCATGAATGCTATTTATGCAAGATAAAGGGAAATATGATGCTAAATACCCGGGGACAAAGCTCTATTTTCAACTTTAAGAGTGATGAATCACAGATTCATCAGCGATCACCCCCTTTATTCCTTCCATTGTTAAATCTTGGTAGTGTCGTTTCAATTTAGTATACAATTTCACATTTAATTTCTACTTTTATTTAGATCCGATCATCCTCATCTCTAAGCTCCGATCTGCATGATCGGAGCTCCTCATCTTCCATTTCCATTTCTGATCATTGCAGCACAACCACGACATCTTCTTCTTTCATCTTCCACAACCTGAAACCTCCAGATATGTTCAAGATTTGGTTCTGACCTCCTGTCCAACAACCAACTATCGGAGGTCCCCATCCATCCAACCATTCTCCTTGTTTTAATCAAATAACAACTGCCGGAGCGTCGCCTCTGAGTAGTGACCCTTTTGCAGCCATAAAGGACACGTACTGGAGCTCGGAGTAGAATATGGAGATCTCATTCACTTGCAAAATGCCTAGGACTCCCAGATCAAAGATCCATTATTGTCGAGATTTTTAATCGTATCAGATCGATAGAAGAGCAGTACAACGAGCTTTACAGACCATCAGGAGTCGCTGGCAACCTAGATCGACCAATCTAGAGTCGATTGAAATTCATTGGGTATCTCCTTCTTCATTGTCCTTTCGGATACTCTTCTATCCATTGGATTAATAAAAAAGAAATCAGATCACATCGCAACTATCCACGTAACCCCAAATTTTGACCGTGGATCATCTAGTTCCAGATCATATCTGCATCGTCCCTTAGTGCCTCAGATCAGATAAGGAGGTGCATCTCAGTCCTCCATTTTGCCATGTGGATCGGTGAATATTTTGCTCATTAGCCCCTACTGTTTCTTAGTTTTGCTAATAAGTTTCTATAGGACACGTGTCATGTTATACATCGCAACTATCCACGCAGCCCCAGATTTCGACAATGGATCATCTAGTTCCAGATCATATCTGCATCCTCCCTTGGCGCCTAAAGCTCAATCGTCAGATCAAATAAGGAGGTGCATCTCAGTCCTCCATTTTTCCATGTGGATCGGTGAATATTTGGCTCATTAGCGCTTGTTGTTTCTTAGTTTTGCTAATAAGTTTCTCAATGATACGCATCATGTTATCTGCACTTGTATAATTACATTCTTGTCCGTGTGTTTTTTTTCTTTTACACTTGAGTCCTGTTTGAGTTGATAAACGTGCAATGCACGTGATATTATGGAGAGTTTACAATTTTTACTTTGTGCTTTTCTTGTTACTGTGATCCTTCTTAGACTTAAATAATCACAAAAATGTCCATGTCACCACTACTCACATGTGCTAGCATACGCTTTTAGTGGGATATTTGCTATTATACTCTTGCTTTTTCTATTTGTTCTTACTTTGGCCCTTTAAATAATTATCTCTGTAGTATAGTCACTATGTGCCAGCCTTTTAATCTACTTGTTAATCTAGTTTAGTAATAAGCTAATCACAACTATTAATGCTCTAATAATCGCAATTGGTTACTACTAATCTCTTTCATATCCAGTAATTTTTGTTTTGAATTTTATTTTGTTTTAATATATTTAATAAATCAAATACCTTAACTTTCTCATGTTTACTATAAGCAATTAATAAAAACTATAAAATTTCTAAAAATTCTACAATATTTATAGTTATTTATTTTTATTTGTTTTAATTTGTATACAAATTTCACTTTTAAATTCCTAATAAAATCAAAAATCACAAAACACCAAAAAAAATTCATATAAAATCACATAGAATTATAAAAAATCATAAATTTACTTTCTAGAAAAATTCAAAAATCATCTTTATTTCTATATTTATTTTACATATTTTTTATTTCTTATTTTAAAATCACAAAACATCTGCATTATGTTATGTTTCTTGTTTCCATATTTTTATTGTTTTAAAAATCCTAAAAAATGAAAAAAAATACCAAAAATAAAAAATCGTATAAAAATACCAGAAAATAAAAAGATTTTTACTTGATCTTTCTGGTTAGTTTTACTTAATCATAAAAATACAAAATATCCCTTTCTTTTCTTTGATCTAGATTGTTTTTATTTTGTTTTTTAAAGATTTAAAATATAAAAATTTGAAAATTAAAAAACATTAAAAATATAAAATTAGAAAACTATAAAAATATAAAAATTCTATAAAAAATGAAAAAGATAAAAAACATAAAAATAAGGAAATTCCATAAAAAGAACTCTTTTTATTTCATTGAATGTTTTCTTTGATGTAAATAGTTCTTGGGAGTAGGTGCCTTCGTGAGTTTGATCATATACGCTATACAGGTAAATAAATAGCAAATTTACTGTCTTGCTTACATTCATTTTCTTTGTTGGTTTGAACTTGAATAAATAAATAAATAATTTATGGAGACTTTCTTTGGGTTACAATGACTTTTCATCTCTTGAATATTTTCATTAAATAATTAAAACCTAAAAAGTGGATAAAAACAAATGGTGTTATTGTCTGGGTGCACGGTGAGGGTAGTTAGGTTCTTCCCTTTGCATGTTGTTCTTGGTTTGTGCTTATACTTGTTTCCTTTTCTTTTCCTTTTTCATTTGTCTGTATTTCTATCTATGCATATTTGTGTATATGTTTAGTGTTGAGGAGCGAGCACTCCAATCAAGTACTGTATGTTGTGAGGGGGGCTTATACATTGCTTGCAGTGTCTGATTATCAGACACTGAATGCCCCCTTAAGATCAAACTTTGTGTATTCATCTGAGATTACTTTCTCTTGCTCTTCTCATTCTGCCACATATCCATATTTTAGATTCAGTATTTTTTTGTTTTATTTCTGTTATTTTCTTTCTTTTATTTTGCTCATATTTTCATAATTATGATCTAACACATCTTTTGTTTCTCTCTTTCTTGTGAGGGCTCGACGAGCAAGGGTGGCATTCCTAAGAGCGCCGACGAACCCAAGCAAAGCGGAGGTGGCCCGTTTCTTCATCGAGTAGCAGGAGAGCATAATAAAGGAGAAGCAGAAGATTTGGAGGACTACTTGGAGCATTTTATTTTTTTATTTCAGAATTTTATTTTCCATTCCATTTGTGTAAATAATTTGTAATAATTTTTAAGCGCTTACCTCTTTTTCTATTTTTATTTGGACATTAGACTCTTATATTGTAGGGTTTGTTTCACCAGGTGCTGGTGCACTTGGGGGCCTCACCGATTTTTTTTCTTCTCCTTTTATTTTTATTTATTTTCTTGCGATTTTCTTGTTCTTGAGCCCTTAGTGTTAGGTTCTACTATCTTGGCTATGATAGGTAACCGATTAGGTTCAAATCCCTAAATAAGAATATATGTTCCTATATAGTAGATCGTAGGATTGGACATAGTCAAATATTGGTTCTTTCCTGCTAATAGATGTTTCTACTGGGATGTTTCTCAGGCATCATTTAGGTTAGTTTATTTTCTATCTTTATTTTTATGCGAGGCACATTTTGCATGTAGACTGTTTGCGTAAGGTACACATTTTGTATCTCTTGTATGTATCGCTGATTTCTGTTGCATTGGCTTTTTCTGATCTCCTCCCTTGAATTTTTTACTTAGAAAATAAAGGAATGGGAAAATAGTTAGACCACTTCTTTGAAAAAAATCCAAAAAATATAACCCAATAAAAAGGGGATGCTAATCATACTTGACCTAAAACAAAATGTAACGAATATATCATCATTGTTTCGAGGAGAGTAACCCCCTCATTATTTACAGGTACTTACCTTCAGACATAGTGGGTGAGGACATTTCCTTAATGATAGAGCCCAAATCGATAGAATTGTGCCCTATGCTCATGTGCATTACACTTCAATGTATTGTTGAGATGCAAGCACTTGTTCTCAGACCTTAGAAAATCGTTTTGGTGTGCTCCGCCTCTTATCTCCATTTAGGCCATATATGACCTGGTAGCCCAAGCAGATGGTTCCATTGTTTTTGGAGGTTTGAGGACGTATGCTGGGCGATAGGGCGACATCACCCTATGTGCTTGGTAGTATATAACTTCTTGTAGATTCACTAAACTAAAAATTGAAAAGATAATGGATCGAACTTTCACGGACTTCACTTGTGTTCAGTTGGTGAATCGATGATTTGTATTGTGTCTGTTTTTTATTGTAGAGATCTGTGCCTTTTGTGGCTTTCTTTTCATTTTTTCTTATTTGACTATGTGTTCTCACATCTTGCCTCTTGTCATCGAAGATTTCGATTGAAGTATTTTGTGCGCGGACTTCGCGAGATTATCTTTTTACACTCCCTTTCAGTCGTCTTCACCCATTCGGGATGATTTGCTTCCCGAATTCACTTTTTTTTCTACATACCAACCTCTATCACCAATAAATCCCTTGTTTGAGATTGGACCTAATCTCAAGCTATCATTTGAGACTCCGTATTTTCTAAGGATTGATCAAGTGACACGCTTTTATAGGGACTGGGACTGATTCTGCGGACTCGGTGGCATCACCAAAGGGAAAGGCCCTGATTATTTTTTACTGAGCAGCATGAGATCAACTAAATGATGTTGGCATCTATTCAGGCCATCCGTGCCCAGTTGGCTGAGTAGGCCAACATCCAGGCTGGATTATGTGATATGATATTAGAGCTGAAATAAGACACAAGAGAGAGGAGAGAGGATGATGAGAAGAGGAGAGAAGGTGGGAATGGGGGAGCTAATCAGTAGTCGAGAGTGGAGACGGGGACTACATTGAGAGATGCCAACAACCCATGCATATGACATGCTTAGATACCTACACTTTTCGAGCTGAAGCCCACTATACTTCCATTGCTCTCGATATTCATGGATACATTTACAAGGAACAATATATTCACCTACCATAGTTTGATCACATATGTAGTACTATCCATTACCCTAACATCCCGTTAGAGGTAGTGAAGATGACAAAATTCCCGTTTAGCTTGATGGACAAGGTCCTTTATTGGATTAATCATTTGGGAAAGGTTATCATGTCTAGAGATGAGTTGAGATTCACCTTTCTGAGTAAGTACTATTCCCTTGGACTCCTTAATCAGATGCAATCATTGATAGCCAACCTCTCCCAGTTGTCCCATGATCCTATTCACGAGGCATGGGAAAGATTCAAGGATTTGATGGAGAAGTGCCCCCATTGATGAAACTCGATTTCATCATCTTTATTTTCTATTATTAACCCCCTTGCTTAAATAGATGTCAATAAAACCCAGTTAATGTCTTGTAATTAACAGAGTCTTACATAAATTAAAAACCACAAAAAATGGCAAAATAAAAATCCTTGGTATTTTTAGACTTAAAAATACCTTCAAAAATATTTCGGGTCTTTGTTTGATGTCATCTCCAGTTTTGGATAACATGAAATGTGTAGATCTCATCAAGATCTACAACTTTCATGTTTTGAGTTTTTTCAAATTCGGCCATCTTGACCTTCATATTTCATCTTCAAATCTGCAATAATCTGATTGGGCCACGTGGCCCAATCTGGGTGAGCCACGTAGCCCGCTTACCTTGTCCAACCCGCCTTCGATCTGGGCCGTCAGATCTCCTCCTGAGATCCAACGGCTCCCTTCTCTCCACGCCAGCTGCTTTCCCTCAACCCTTCGATCAGACCCGCACTTAATCTACACCGCACGTGAGCGCTCTCACCAGAGCGTGCCACGTGGAACGACCGATACCCTCTGATCGCAATTCAAATCTTCCATCTCAGCCGATCGTTCCTCCCATACTCTCAACCCTCAGATCTTCTTCGCCTCCTGATCATAGCCCTCCGTTCGTGCCGCTCTCTCAAACCAACACGTGGCGTGAGCGCAGCCCTTCGATTGCGCTCTAGATCTTTCATCTGAGCCGCTTAAACTGCCCTCTCTTCCTAACCGCCCGATCAACTCCTGCGTTCCATCATCATCGTCCTTTCGCGCCGCTCATTCTATCCGACACGTGGCAACCCAGCTGCCTTCGATCCCATCGCCATCGATCTGATCGTGGCCATCCCTTCGCGCCCTTCCCTCAGCCGTTGGATCGCAAGATCCAACGGTCGAGGCTTCGTCTTCCTCCTCCCGCATCCTCCGCCTCAGCCCCACACCTCACAAGACCTCCTCGACCTTTCTAATTTTAGCCGCCTCATCTGACCTCCTCTCCTTTCGCCAACCGCCTCTAGGTCTTGCCCAGTCATCCACCTCCTCCGCGCATATCTCCACTACCCTCAACCACCTTCCAGACGACCCACAACTCCCTCTAAACCCACGACACCACTCATCAGCACCGCCGACTTCGCCCTTTAAATACCTTGCATCCCCCGTCATTCCAGGCCGCCCATCAACCAAGGGGCGGTGGCCCAGCCCTCCAGCTCCTCCCTGTGACAGGGGGAGGAGCTCGGATCGAGCGACGACGACTTCCTTCCCCGATGAGGCCCGTCGACCTTCAGGCGGCGCTGCGGTGGCTCTAAGCCCCGCCCGAGCTCGCTGGCACGGCCGACCAGTATGTGCGACGACCCGGGCTTCTTCTCCGATGCCCAGCCCAGGCCACGACCTCCATCTCCGGCCAGGTAAGTCCTCTGATCTTCGGTGAATTTTTCTTTAATTTTCTCTTAATTAGATAGATAGATCTTCCCCTCATCGACCCTAATGGCTCACTCCACAAGCTTTGCCATCAATCCATCTTCCTCGCCGACTTCTCCGATCATCACCTTCCTCCATCACGACCTCCCTCAGCCCAGGCATTCTCCTCCGCCGGAGGCGGAGGAGAACACACTAAGGACTCCATTTCTCCGCCCCAATCAGTCCTCCATTCACCTCGCATCGCACGCACGCACGCCTTAACCCCCTTGCAGGTCAACCAGCACCAATGGCCGGACCTTGTGCGGAGCCAGGTTCTAGAGCTCCGCCTCCGGCAATCAGGCGTCGACGGCGAACTCCAGATGCGTCTGCAGCTTCTCCGACCTCGGAGCTTCATCGCCAGATCTTCAGAGCCAGCCCCCGAGCTTCACCGAACGCGGCGAGGCGCGGCAGAGCTCCAGGCCTCACGCCGGAGCTCCAATAGCGCCGCCAGCCATCGAGGAGGAAGGAGGAGCAGCCACCGTTGGATCTAGCCCCACGGCGGAGATCCAACGATCCTGGAGCGACCACGTCAACCATCCCGGAGCGCGGAGGCTCGGTGGGACCGAGCCTCGCCCGAGGCGCCCTCGAGCCACCACGTGGCCCGAGCCACCTTCTACGGCCACCCGAAGCAGCGCCGACCCTCGCCCCCATCCGAGCTTGAGATCACGAGCTTCACGCACGTGGCTGTGGGCTTTTTGCATCGGCGCCCTCGTACGTTCCACAAATTGCATCTAGGTCCTGATACACGTGGCACACCCAGAGACCACGCCGAGCCTGATCGCCACCAAGCCTGAAGGCTCGGATAGCACGAGCCAAGCCGCAGCTGCCGAACCTCTGCCAAGCCTGACACCAAGCCTGGATAGCACGTGCTTCACACGTGCTATTCTGGGAAATTTGCTGAGACGCCCCCGAAGTTCTTCAAATTTACAAAAAGGTCCCCGCGCATATGGATTATTTACAGGGAAGGCCCCGTACTTTATTTTTATTGCATTTTAGTCCCTCCCAGGGACCTTGTTGTAGGTATCTTTTCATGTTTCTTTTCACTTATGCCCTTATCTTCATTGTTGTATATCTTGAGCTACATAGCTCCAATCGAGTTGATTTCAGTTTCATTTTGATGCTCTTCTCATCATCTTTATTATGGCATGCTTCAATTTGAGATTTGACAATATGATCAGTAGTGTATTATTTTAGTAACTAAGTGTCATGATTTCTTCGTTTCTCATGCCTATTTGTTGTATACATGAAAAAGTGCTTCAGTAACTGATTTTGTTTGACTCGCATATTGTATGGCTCAAGTAATTATTGTTCAGGGCATATTTGCTTTGCATTTCTCTGCATTTATTAGCATGATAAAAATATAAAAAAAATGCATATTTATTTTTAATGCATTGTAGTGTCTTGCATACATTTGACCTATAGATGCTTCAACTCTACACTTAGTTAAATAAATAGAAGACCGATTAATACGAGAGAAACGCGTGTCCCTGAGTTCGACCTTGGTTTCTTGCCAAGTAAAATAAGAGAATATTACGACCATCTCATTTTGATATTTGTATATCTAAATGAGATGGTCTTTGACGAGTCCATCTCGGCCCGGCTGCGATGACTTTATCGAGTGCTAAAAACACTCTATTAAAGGGCCGATTTTGCGGCTCGTCAAATGGCGCCGTTGCCGGGGACACGGCTCATTTCTCATATTTTTTGGAATTTTGTTTATTTAATTTCGTGTTTCTTTTATAGGTCACTTTTTGTTCATTTATTTCGCATTATAAAATTTTCTTTTTCGATTGATCTCTAATCAATTTTTCTGTGGCAGGGCCCTTGGTGTTCAAGGAGGTGAGAAGCCGATGCTTCCCGCTGCGAGGAGCCGTAGAAACACGTTTGGAGTATGTCGAGAAGAAAGGAAAAAAAATGTCTTGCATTTTTATTTCCATGTAATAATTCGTCGTTTACAGCGATCTTCGATTGGAGACTCGCGTGTGTAACCGAACGAATGTGGTTGTGTGGGGATCGTCCCCACTTGAGTGTCGACCTAGGATTAGGCACGCAGCTCTCCGAGCTCATTTTATTTTTCATATTTTTATGTGCTTGATCGTAGGTAGGACACACTAAATCATAGATGCACGTAATCTCGCCTCACTTAGCCAAACTTAAATGGATATCATTCCCCGCTAATAGATGCATGATTAGGTGCGGTTTTATTCGACTTGCATACATTGATTTTGGTTTTCAAAACAACCCCAGTTTTTCACGTGTTATTGTCAAATCACTGCATGATTTCTCGCTTAGCTTAGATCGCGGTTTTTATCGAATACATGTTTTTCTCGACTTTCTTTCTCCTAACTTGATCATCTAGGTTAATGGAAAAAGGGAATGAGCGGTAGGCGATGATTCCTTGATTTTTGGGCTAACCATAATTCAGTGATAACCTAAAATAAAATTGGGACTGTTAATTGCAAGTCAACCAAAAATGGAGTAAAATTCGGTTTTGGGAGAGCAATACCCTCGCTTACGCAATGATTTTCACTTCATATCTTTTCTTTGCGTAACAACCTAATGTTTTATCACCAATAAAACAGACAAGATAATAAGCCAACCTTGGTTGATTTCATGTGTGAGTTGGTGAAACTAAGGGTTTGCTTGCTTGAATTGAGCCATGTTTGCGACACACACCCCAAAACCGAAGATTCAACTGCTCCCTTGTACATCCATCCTTCTTCGTTCACCTTGGGTCTCTTCCAACATCAATTTCCATCTTTATACTTAGGCTAATCTCAGCCTAAGTATAGGGGGGACCCAAGCCCCTGTGATTTCTCTACTCATCTTTTCTTACCTTTATACTTAGGTTATTTCTAACCTAAGTATAGGGGGAGCCCCTCTTAGCTCCCGTATATTTCTCTGTACTTAAATGGACCTATGGACTCGTATCATTTAGTGCTATGAGGACATAGCAAAGTTTAAGGATAGGGGGGTATACCGTATATACAATTTACTTACTTTAGCTAATATCTGAAAAATTTGAAAAATTTAAAACTTTTTGGCTAAAGTAAAATTCTTTGGACTAAGAGAACTCAAATGATTTCACGGCTTTTCTACACTATGTTACACTATTTTGATAAAATTATTTTCGAAAATGATTTGAAAAATGAGTTTTCTTGTTTTGAAAAATCTCTTTGAAAAATGTTTTGAAAATCTTTTATTTATGTGACATGGTTTTGAAAATCTTTTATCAAGGAAAGTTGAGTCTAACCTGTGTTTTAACTTTAAAAACTAAAATCCATAAAAATTGCAAAATTCAAAAATCCTTTAGGAGCCATTAGTGACTACTAAGCCCCATTAAATAGCCGTGTTCAGTGAGGGTTCGCCCTTAGCAGAGTGGATGGTTTAAAGGACATCGCGTAAGGCTCCGTCCTTAAGCAACGGGCTCCGGCCTGTACTTACATCCATACTGGCTGAATGCAGAAGCAACTATTTAATTGAGATTAGGCAGTCCTCATATCTCTTGAAGTGAAAAAAAATGTGTTTTTGAATGAAGGAGTTGGATTAAACCTCTACACTTACACTTTCACCCAGGATCTGAAATGTTCAAGGAAGCTTGATTTATGAGTTCTTTGAGATTTGCGGTTAACCAGCCTTAGCCATCAGGGTCTTAGACTTAATCATCCACATTCCCCTAGGTTTCTAGATTTGCATGCTATATTCCATGCTTAGTCTCAGACAAAAAGAATATGATCAGCACATCACATGCACGACTGCGGTTTTTGATTGAGATGAGTTGATTTTTCACTTGAGGAATTGGGATGAGAGATTCGAGTCTGGATTTGATCTAATGAGGCTCGAGGATGGGATAAAATCTTTGAAGGCTTCAGGAAACCTGAGTGTCAGCAATTTAGCCAGTATGAGAACTTGGTTCTTATACTAATCTCTTGTTATTGACCTAAGTGCCTGGGAGTGAATTATGTAAAAAATTGCTGATCAGTGTGCGCCAACTCTTGGTAAAAGCAGTGGAGCTAGCCAAAAATACTACAAAGCAATGAAATGTCGAAGAAAGGCTCTCATTTCACAAAGTCAAATATCAAAGAGCTTCCACCAAAGGCGAGCGCTCCCAACCATTTCAAAGTGTCCACTTGGACCATCGCTATTAGGACCAGGAGTCGGGCTTGCACCAAAAAAGGGCTCTGCATCGTAAATGCTACAAGTCTGGGTGTCGAAGGTACGATAGGTACTCAAAAGAGACACACCCCGGTGTACTCCCAGGAAAACAAGTGCAGATGGCTCCAACTTCTCTTGACGGACGCACTGATCAACACCAAAAAAAATTGTGTTGTGTAAAAAGGCACTAGAGAGAATCCTTGTTCCAATGAAAGGGAGAGAAGAATTGACACAATCCCATGCCCTCCATTTCTGGCCTGCCATCTATATTTTCTAAGTCTGACAACTAAAGAGACGGTGGACTGAATGCAAGATTTGATTTATTCCCTAGTGTTGAGGATTGGGTCCTTAGGAGAATTTCTTGGACCAAGACTTTGGGTGAAGATTGGACTCTACTCTCAGAATTGCGGTCAACACTAAATGTCATATCCTTTAGATTATATGTACATCAGAGAGATTCTAGAGAATTAGAGGAATCGGGTACCTCTTGATTAAGGCTGGGTTGAACTCAAGAATTTTGGATCTCTAAAATTAAGTCGACTTGAGCAGATTGGATCCTGTATTCACATGCACAAGGGGGTTAATCCAAATTAGTCATTCTTTCTGATGCTCGAGGACGAGCATGGTTTAAGTATAGGGGGTTGATGAAACTCGATTTCATCATCTTTTTTTTCTATTATTAACCCCCTTGCTTAAATAGATGTCAATAAAACCCAGTTAATGTCTTGTAATTAACAGAGTCTTACATAAATTAAAAACCACAAAAAATGGCAAAATAAAAATCCTTGGTATTTTTAGACTTAAAAATACCTTCAAAAATATTTCGGGTCTTTGTTTGATGTCATCTCCAGTTTTGGATAACATGAAATGTGTAGATCTCATCAAGATCTACAACTTTCATGTTTTGAGTTTTTTCAAATTCGGCCATCTTGACCTTCATATTTCATCTTCAAATCTGCAATAATCTGATTGGGCCACGTGGCCCAATCTGGGTGAGCCACGTAGCCCGCTTACCTTGTCCAACCCACCTTCGATCTGGGCCATCAGATCTCCTCCTGAGATCCAACGGCCCCCTTCTCTCCACGCCAGCTGCTTTCCCTCAACCCTTCGATCAGACCCGCACTTAATCTACACCGCACGTGAGCGCTCTCACCAGAGCGTGCCACGTGGCACGACCGATACCCTCTGATCGCAATTCAAATCTTCCATCTCAGCCGATCGTTCCTCCCATACTCTCAACCCTCAGATCTTCTTCGCCTCCTGATCATAGCCCTCCGTTCGCGCCGCTCTCTCAAACCAACACGTGGCGTGAGCGCAGCCCTTCGATTGCGCTCTAGATCTTTCATCTGAGCCGCTTAAACTGCCCTCTCTTCCTAACCGCCCGATCAACTCCTGTGTTCCATCATCATCGTCCTTTCGCGCCGCTCATTCTATCCGACACGTGGCAACCCAGCTGCCTTCGATCCCATCGCCATCGATCTGATCGTGGCCATCCCTTCGCGCCCTTCCCTCAGCCGTTGGATCGCAAGATCCAACGGTCGAGGCTTCGTCTTCCTCCTCCCGCATCCTCCGCCTCAGCCCCACACCTCACAAGACCTCCTCCACCTTTCTAATTTTAGCCGCCTCATCTGACCTCCTCTCCTTTCGCCAACCGCCTCTAGGTCTTGCCCAGTCATCCACCTCCTCCGCGCATATCTCCACTACCCTCAACCACCTTCCAGACGACCCACAACTCCCTCTAAACCCACGACACCACTCATCAGCACCGCCGACTTCGCCCTTTAAATACCTCGCATCCCCCGTCATTCCAGGCCGCCCATCAACCAAGGGGCGGTGGCCCAGCCCTCCAGCTCCTCCCTGTGATAGGGGGAGGAGCTCGGATCGAGCGACGACGACTTCCTTCCCCGATGAGGCCCGTCGACCTTCAGGCGGCGCTGCGGTGGCTCTAAGCCCCGCCCGAGCTCGCTGGCACGGCCGGCCAGTATGTGCGACGACCCGGGCTTCTTCTCCGATGCCCAGCCCAGGCCACGACCTCCATCTCCGGCCAGGTAAGTCCTCTGATCTTCGGTGAATTTTTCTTTAATTTTCTCTTAATTAGATAGATAGATCTTCCCCTCATCGACCCTAATGGCTCACTCCACAAGCTTTGCCATCAATCCATCTTTCTCGCCGACTCCTACGATCATTACCTTCCTCCATTACGACCTCCCTCAGCCCAGGCATTCTCCTCCGCCGGAGGCGGAGGAGAACACACTAAGGACTCCATTTCTCCGCCCCAATCAGTCCTCCGTTCACCTCGCATCGCACGCACGCATGCCTTAACCCCCTTGCAGGTCAACCAGCACCAATGGCCGGACCTTGTGCGGAGCCAGGTTCTAGAGCTCCGCCTCCGGCAATCAGGCGTCGACGGCGAACTCCAGATGCGTCTGCAGCTTCTCCGACCTCGGAGCTTCATCGCCAGATCTTCAGAGCCAGCCCCCGAGCTTCACCGAACGCGGCGAGGCGCGACGGAGCTCCAGGCCTCACGCCGGAGCTCCAATAGCGCCGCCAGCCATCGAGGAGGAAGGAGGAGCAGCCACCGTTGGATCTAGCCCCACGGCGGAGATCCAACGATCCTGGAGCGACCACGTCGACCATCCCGGAGCGCGGAGGCTCGGTGGGACCGAGCCTCGCCCGAGGCGCCTTCGAGCCACCACGTGGCCCGAGCCACCTGCTACGGCTACCCGAAGCAGCGCCGACCCTCGCCCCCATCCGAGCCTGAGATCACGTGCTTCACACACGTGGCTGTGGGCTTTTTGCATCGGCGCCCTCGTACGTTCCACAAATTGCATCCAGGTCCTGATAGACGTGGCACACCCAGAGACCACGCCGAGCCTGATCGCCACCAAGCCTGAAGGCTAGGATAGCACGAGCCAAGCCGCAGCTGCCGAACCTCTGCCGAGCCTGACACCAAGCCTGGATAGCACGTGCTTCACACGTGCTATTCTGGGAAATTTGATGAGACGCCCCCGAAGTTCTTCAAATTTACAAAAAGGTCCCCGCGCATATGGATTATTTACAGGGAAGGTCCCGTACTTTATTTTTATTGCATTTTAGTCCCTCCCAGGGACCTTTTTGTAGGTATCTTTTCATGTTTCTTTTCACTTATGCCCTTATCTTCATTGTTGCATATCTTGAGCTACATAGCTCCAATCGAGTAGATTTCAGTTTCATTTTGATGCTGTTCTCATCATCTTTATTATGGCATGCTTCAATTTGAGATTTGACAATATGATCAGTAGTGTATTATTTTAGTAACTAAGTGTCATGATTTCTTCGTTTCTCATGCCTATTTGTTGTATACATGAAAAAGTGCTTCAGTAACTGATTTTGTTTGACTCGCATATTGTATGGCTCAAGTAATTATTGTTCAGGGCATATTTGCTTTGCATTTCTCTACATTTATTAGCATGATAAAAATATTAAAAAAATGCATATTTATTTTTAATGCATTGTAGTGTCTTGCATACATTTGACCTATAGATGCTTCAACTCTACACTTAGTTAAATAAATAGAAGACCGATTAATACGAGAGAAGCGCGTGTCCCTGAGTTCAACCTTGGTTTCTTGCCAAGTAAAATAAGAGAATATTACGACCATCTCATTTTGATATTTGTATATCTAAATGAGATGGTCTTTGACGAGTCCATCTCGGCCCGGCTGCGATGACTTTATCGAGTGCTAAAAACACTCTATTAAAGGGCCGATTTTGCGGCTCGTCACCCATCATGATATTCCCAAGACAAGACAAGTGCAGAACTTGCTTTGGGGGTTGTGCTTGGAAAACTAGCGATTGGTAGATACCGCTTGTGGGCGATCCCATTTCAGCAAGGATGAGAACTCCATCATCATATTTTTGAGGAGATAGTAGAGAGATCTACAACTCTTTCTTCTTTACGTGCTTCGAAAAGCATCCCCTTCATTCTTCTTCTTCTTCGACACTCTATAAGGTTGTCGACATGACATCATCTCATGATGTGGATAAGGTAGACAACACTGATATGACCATTATTCGAAACCACCTATTTACAGTTGATAAAATAGAAAAGAGATCACAAGATCTAGATAAATTTCAAGTGATCGAACAAAGGATGAAGCGACTGGATAAGCTAGATGAGATTACCTATTATCTGGAGCTTCTAGTTAGTACCATCAAGTCATGCTAGAGTCAGAGTGCTTCATGCAAAACACATACAGTGGAGCAGCTGATTTCTTCTACTACTTCAACACCGTAAAGCATCAGAGTAAATTCTTCTACAATCTAGCACATGTATTACGTGCAAACTTTGGATCCAGTCCCACAATAGTCTCCTTCATCATGTGTTGTGCCATATTATCAAGAGTACTAGTACATTCCTGAGCAACAATCTCCACATCCACCTCATATCTAGGAGGTGAACGACTTTTGGTTTGATCGAGAGTGCAACCAACCCCATCCATCAGGGCAGGATCAATTCAGTACCCAACCGAGTTAGAGGCCCTTCCACCATTTTTAGGTAGGGAGACCACAACCCCAACACTAGAAGCCGTCACATCCTCACCAGTATCCATCTCCACCTCAGTTCCATACTTGGAGACATGGATATCAACAACCGATGCATCCTGCACATTCTTACCAGCCCTGCTACCAGCAGCAGCCTGCATATGGGTAGTACTATTCGCATTCTCCTCTTTACAGTTATAGGTAGCAGTATTCTGGGTATCAACCTCCACACTCCCAAACTCAGATACAACCCATTGTTGAGCATCTCGAGGCACAATTGGTGAACCCAACACCAAAACATCTAGACCTTTTAATAAAGAACATGACAAATTTGACTCAGAGGCTTGACGACCTGAACAACACGAAGACATTGATTCCAGCCCAGGTCGAAGCCAATCCCAAAAATTTTAGACCCAAGGAGTAGGTAGTTCATGATCCATCCACCCCTAAGATAGGTATGACCCTTGATTTTACATGTTTATCTGATGCCATTTATTTCAAGAATGATAGGAGATTGCAGCTACCTTCATAGTAGTTGAGATTGGGAGTTTGAGCAGCTGAGAGAGCTACACCGACCACATCATATTCTTCACCAGCTGAGCAACAATCTAGTGTTGCAGTTCCAGAGCATGAAGGATCATCACCTTCTTCTTCTTCTTAACCACCACCACCACCACCGCCACCTTCATATACCCGAAAATCATAAAAAGATAATAAAGCAAGATGTAGTGCTGAGTCAATTACGAAGGAGAACATACTTGTCGTGGGGTCTTCTTCAACACCAGTAGACTGAGTAACTGATGAAATTCACTAAATGCATACGTTAATTTGGATCTGTTGTAGCACAGACCCTTAGCGTGCCATACAGAACCGAATGAATGATCTCTATGAAGAGGATCCAGCTTTAATTTTTAACATGGGAAGTCTAGAGTCGAACACAAAGGCACGGGCAATTTGGTGATAAATTTTAAGCGTTGAATATTTTAGATAGCAATTCTTAGACTTATTATATTGAACAAAGGCATAAATCACAACAATGCAATTTTTAAAACATTCTTATGCAATTAGATTAGGTGAAGACAATGATGTACAAACAATATTCTAATGATAGACACATTATAGGCACACAAAGGGTAACTTGGATTAATCACAAAAATACTCTGAAATCTATTCAATTAGATCTCTAATTTTTAATAAGCAAAATAAAAGTGAGTCTCAGAAAACATTCAAGAATGTTTTGTCTTTTAAATTCTTCATGATGTCTATTTGTTTAACCAACAAATGAAACTCTTAATTATTTAGTAATAAATAACTAATAATAAATAACTAATAATAAGTTGCGAAGAGACAACATGCTTATTAGTTTCAATTGATCATGAAAACTTCATTTTCAAATGCATTTATAGGTCATACTCAACACTTAGAACAAGGAATAATTGAAACAAGATTTTTAGAATAAAATTCACAATAAAGTATATCAAAAGATAGAGCAACAAATTAGCTTTCAAATGAGACCAAAATCACATTATTTGGATAAATATAAGGAAAAATATGTAATATTCAATTTAGGGTTGTTTTTACAAGAAAAATAATATAGTTTTATTACAAATAAGGACATACATGGATTAAAATACAAATAAATAACCTAGAAGGGGGTATTCTACAATTTTCACAATGCGGTAATTCTTGAGAAATCTGGGGTCGGTGCTGCAAAGTATCCAATCACGTGTACGTTGCACGTGACCAGTTTAGGTTCAGTTGGAGAGGCTCGGTCCACGTGTCAGCTTCTGTTCATCTGCTCTAGGCTTGGATGTAGGCTAGGATATAGAGCCTTAGGAATGAGTTGCTTCATTAGTTAGGCGATGTGGCACGCTGTAGACCGTCAGATCTCACCCAATTTGATGGAATCAATGGCTACTACTCCTCAAATATTCTTCCACTCCCCCGTGCATGGTAGTGCTTAATCTGTGCTCAGGCGAGGAGGTTTTAGCTCCTCCTTGCTCCTTTGTCACGCTTAAGGTCTGATGATCTTCTTGAAGGCTCCGCAAAGTCAGAGATGAGCAGAGGATGAAGAGAAGGACCTTGTTTTGGATTGTCGATGATGCTTTGTCAGAGAGGAAATTGGAGATCGGAGTACCACTTCGTTCTACGATCAATGAAGCACTTGAGCACCAACAAAGTTTGCAACGAAAGCCCACATTAATACATAACATGTTTGAGGAGTTGTGAGGTGGCATGGAGGTTCTAATGGAATAAAGGAGAAGAACCTTCTTTGGGTTCTAGGTCAGAACTCTACCCGGAAAGGATCGATCTTATAAAGAATTGGATTTGATACTGGGATACAAACACGTGGATGGTGGAAGTATCGCGATGGATTTTGAGTTTCAAGATTAGTTATTACAGATGAAATTCAGATGCAATAAAGTAGTCAAAACTCGATGGAATTAGTAAAAGGAAATTACTTGGAAATGAAATGGTGAATCAAGGGATTGAAGATTCCGCTGCACTTGAAGTGGAGCATCGACGCTCCAGGTCTTCGCTCGAAGATCTGGGCCAAGATTCGGGCTCACCCATCCTAAGAATTGGTCGAGGATCTTGTCAGAGATCAACATTCCATCTCAGCTCTCTTTCTATAATATTCTCTATCACAAAAAGGTAGAACGCCAGGAGGGTCCTTACATAATGGCAGATAGCCGATGTTGGTGGCTGTTTGAAAGCTATTTATAAGTGAGTGTCGTAGAAGGTTGCTGTCTCGAGGCGGTGGTTTCAACCACTACAACTTAGTGTGAGAGTTAGGGTTAATGATCAAAGGGTGGTTAACGTGGATAAATGTTGAATTATAAAGGAGTTGGTGGCAGTTTAGAAGGAAGAAGTTGGATATGGTGGTCGGTGTAACTGAGTAATGTTATATGGGGACGAAGGGTTATGTTTCTCGAACGAGTTGCGGAGGAGGAAGGTGATCTATGAGCCATTGAATCAAATGATCCAAGGGTTGATAATGAGGCTCTAATGTATGGATTAGATCAGATCAGTTGATCTGTTCCAACAGACGAGAATGCAATGTGGATATATGGTCTGGATAAAGTCTTATCATAGATCATACGGTTGATGGTCTGGAATCACGAGAGACATAAAATCAGAGGAGATCTGACAATGCTAGGAGAAGATGGGTGGCAAGCCAAGAGCGGGCCACGTGGGCGGTTGAGGATGCGCCACGTGGCCCAATCAGAATTGAAGAAAATTAAATAAATCAAAGAATATTAGAAATAAAATAGTTAGCAATTGAATCAAGGAAAATGTGAACATGAAAGTTGTAGATCTCGATGAGATCTACAATTTTCAATTAGACGTCAAAAAGATTAGAGGTAACTTATACATAGATAAAAATTAAATACTAATTAAAAGGATATAAAACAATTTTCTTCTATTTTTCTTTTGCTTATTTTTATTTTGTTTATGTTAATTTATTTATACATAATTTTGTTCTAATTTTTATTTTATTTTTAGTGAGAAATTAATTATATAAAAAACATAAATTAGTAATTAGTGTTAATTAGTCAATGAATCTTGTGATTAACTTAAGTAAGAGAGATAAATAATGATGATTAACCTGATAAATATGGAATTTATCATCCCCTATACTTAATCTAAGCTCGTCCTTGAGCTAATAAATAAATTATTAATAGTTAGTTTAATTAGTGAGATCCTTGACATGTGGAAGTGAGTATACAAGGCTTGATTTGACCTAGAACACCAGGTTTTAGTAATCCTAAAACTCTAAGTTGATCCAACTACTAATCAAAAGGAATTCATCTCTTCTAATTGTAAAACTCTCAATGTGTGTGTACACACACACACATAAGAAGTATGACTTAGTGTAGACTGCACCATGAAAGTAGAGTCAAAACATCACTGAAAATTCCAACCTCGGAAGTTCTTCTAAGGACCCAACCCTCAACTCTAGGGAACAAATCTAGTCTTACCTCAATCCACCGTCTCTTTAGTTTGTCAGACTTCAAATATATGGAATGCCAGATAACGGAAGATGTATGATTGTGTACTTATTTTCTCTTCCTCTCATTAGAACATGGTTCTCTCAAGTGCCAATACTCAACACAATTTTCATTTTTGCCAATCAGTGTGTCCATCAAGAGAGAAGTTGGAGTCATATGTACTTGTTTTCTTGGAAGTACACCAGGGTATGCCTTTTTGTAGTATCTAATATACCTTCTACACTTAGATTTGTAGCATTTACGATGCAAAGCCCTTTTTGGGTGCTATTCTGACTCCGAGTCCTAATAGTGGTAGTTCAAGTAGACACTTTGAAATGGTCGGGAGCGCTTGCCTTTGGTGGAAGCTCTTCGATATTTTACTTTGTATAGTGAGAGCTTTTCTTTCAACATTTCTTTCTTTCTTTTCTTTATTTTTTTCTAGATCCACTTCTTATACCGAACAATTGGCTCACACTGATCAACTTATTATTAAAAATTATCACACCCTAGCACTTTAGGGCAATGTTAGGAGATAGGATGAGAAGATGTCCCATATTGGCTAAGATGCTGACAATCAAGTTTCATTAAGCTGTCATTCATCTTATCCCATCCTCGATCATCATATAGATCAATTCCAAACTCAAGCTTCCAATCCTAATATCCTTAGTGATACCTTGACTCATCTCAATCATAAATGCAGCCGTGCATGTGAGTAATAGTCAATTCTTTTAAGGTAGATTAAGCATGAAATATACCATGCATATCTTTAAACTAGGAGAGTGTAAATTTTTATGTCCAAGACCCTAATGATCAATACATGATAACTCTAAGTCTTGGGACTCGTTAAACCAAGTGTTAAAGATCACTTCAAGCCTTGAGTTTATAGTGAAAGTGTCATAAAATATCACCAAGTTAGTGTATTAGTTACTTACAAAAGAATTATTAATTTTATTAATACAAGAACAACAGAATGGGCAACTTTTACAAAACAATATAGATATAACTAAGTGATATACTAGGATACCCTTAAAAACATTACAAAATCCATCTCCTTAAAAACCAACATTAGTTCTTCGAGATCTAAAAGCACAAGCCGCCTTATGTTTCAATCGTTTCTTTCTAACAGGATACACTTCAGAATCTGAGTATGAATGATCTTCAACAACTTGAAATTTCAATCTTCTAGAATGATGCCATTCTTCCTCAAAAATGATATCCATATGTACATGGGAAGCCTCAAAATCATTCACAAATACAGGAAGACGAATCAAACCTTGAAATCATGCAACAGACTTTTGGGTTTTCCTTAGAAGAGAAAAATTAGACATAGTAGAATGGCCCAACTTACAGGACATGTGAGAATCCGAAGACTAGACATCCTCAAGAAAGTGTACGGGTACCTCCATATCTAATTCTTCTATCAATTGATCTTCCTCCTCAATTTACATCACTTTGTTAAGAGAACTCTTAATTAACTCAATCTTCCAAAATATGGAATTAACATTCAGATTTTCCTCCAGGTTGGACTATGTAAGACTCTAAGGAAAGATAAACTTTATAAAAGATAATGAAAAGACAATTCAAGGAATCGTCACAACCTTTTTGAAACCTCAAAGCACTAAAGGATACTGAAGGGTCACAACAAAATTAATGAATTTTATTTATTTTCTGATTTTTATTGGTTTGAAGTTTATCATTTAGTCTCATTTGCACCCTTATCTTTTGAAAAATAATTTTGAAAACTTTTTGCAAACAAAGTCACAAATATATACGTTTCAAAACATTTTTACAAATGATTTTCAAAACAATGTCAATCCGAATTTTCACAACCATGTAAAATACTTGAAAACCATGTCAAATATGTATATAGTTTTCAAAAATCATTTTAAATATTATACAAAACTCAATTCAAAAATATAATATGATTCCCATAACCCCAAAGAGTTTGGAAATTTTAAAAATTATGAGCAATGGATAGAGTAGATATATGTAATATATATGTTAGATACCCCTATACTTAGCTTTTGTTATGCCGTCATAGCACAAAGTGATATGAAGCCATGGCTCAACTAAGTATAAAACAACCCACAATTGAATTGAGAATAAAACAAGTGTAAGCATGAGAATGAAAGAATCATGATGAATATACAAGGAAGATCCCCCCTATACTTAGGGTTTGAAGGACCTAAGTAAAGATATAAAGATAAATACAAAGGTGGAATCAGAGCAACATAGAAGGTAAGGACAAATTCCCATATACTTAGGCTGAGAATAGCCTAAGTGTAGTTAGGATAATGAATCATAGGAGAATGGAATTTACAAGAATAAAATTAATATGAATCTTCTAAAAATGAATCTGCTGATGCGAATCTGTCATGAAAATCATGCCTGGCCTGATAAATCTAAAACTGAACCAATAGGCATGAAGTCAATCAGCTCCACGGAGTTAACCTTTTCTTTGATTATACAAAATGCTTAATTAACTTCCCGTTAACCAGAAAGGAAGGTACATTATCTGAAAGCTCTAAAATCTCTACACTACCATTCTCATGCACTTAATAATGAAAGGATCTATCTACTTTGACTTAAGTTTCCCATGGAAAATCTTTAACTTCGTATTGAACAACCATACCTTTTGTCAAGGGACAAAGTTCTTGCATCTAATTTGTGCATAATTTCACTTCTTAACATTGTACTTATAGATCACGTTGTTGTCATATTCTCAGTTGAAGATTTCCACTAGTTCATTTAAGTTATGGTCTCTAAATAACTTCCTTAAGTGACAACTCCGGTTTTTCTTCTTTATTTCCCATTCAGATGTGTACTAATTCAACGAGCAAATGACATGGCTTGTCATAAATCATCCTGAAAGGTAAAGCGCCCAGAGGTGTCTTATAGGTCGTTCTGTAAGCCCACAGAACTTGGTCAATAACTGAGACCAATTCCTCCTATCTGAACGGACTAACTTTTGACGAATGCTCTTCGTCTCCCTATTCGAAACCTCTGCCATACTGTTTAATTGAGGATGGTAAGGACTAGTTATTTTATGCTGAAATCCATAGTCCATTGATAAATATTTCAACATTCCATTCACAAAATGGTTTAGGTACCTCAAACCGTGAAATAATATGATCCTTAATAAACTTGCAGAGAATCCTTCCATTTGCAGCTCGGGTTGGAATGGCTTCCACCCATCTTGACAAGTAATCAACCGCTAACAAGATGTACTCGAAATCTTGGCTATTACGTAAGGGAACCATGAAATCTATACCCCAAGCATCAGAAATATCATGAAAAATCACTGACTACATGAGCATTTCATCTCTATAACCAACAATCCATTCCATCCTCTAGCACACATGACACGACCAAATAAAATGTACAACATCTCTAAACAATGTTAACCAAAAGAAACCACATTGTAACACCTTATGAGTGGTCACCCAATGATATTTCCTCAAATCTGACTTGAGTTGGTTTATACTGCTCCTAGTCCAACCATGGGGAACTTGCTTGGAGATAAGAAATTTCACCATGTTGGTATACCATGGAAGTGAGTCAACAACACAAATAGACTCATCCGGAAAGGTCTCTCAAATATGCTCAGTATCAGGGGAATCCATTGTTTCAATCCTTGAAAGATGACCAACCACTATATTTTTAACTCCAGGTTTATCCTTAATTTACAAATCAAAATCTAGGAGTAAAAATAACCACCTAAGAAGATGCACCTTCTTTTCCATAAGATACCTAATGGATGAATAATCCATATAAACTATCAATTTTGAGCCAAGAATAACAGGCCTAAACTTCTATAAATACCAAACTGCAGCAAGCATCTCTTTTTTCGGTCAATGTATATTTTCTTCGTGCTTGATCCAAAACTTTGCTTGCATGATGAATAGAAAATAACATCTGATCTCGCCTTTGCTCCAATACAGCTCTTATAACAAAATCTGAAGCATTAGTTTTGATCTTGAAGTGAATAAACCAATTAGGAGCAAAATAGGTGAGTCAAAAATCTTCTTCTTGAGGAGCTCAAAGGCTCAAGACACTTGCGATCAACAAAAAAACTTAGTGTCTTTTCCTAAGACCTCAGTCAGGGGTCGGGCAATGTTAGAAAAATCCAGAATAAATCTTCTATAAAATCTAACATGCCCAAGGAATGATCTTATTAACTTGATATTGGTTGGTGGATCAAGTTTCTTGATCACGTCCATCGTAGCAGGGTCAACCTCCATTTTGTTCTTGGAGATGACGTGCCCCAACACAATACCCTCCTTAACCATAAAATAGCTTTTTTTTTCTCAAAAGAGTACCAGATTCACCTCTCTGCACCTTTGAATAACTTGGTCTAAATGAGCTAGACAAGAATCAAATGAATCATCATGGAATAAGAAATCATCCATCAAGACTTCCCGAAAATCCCCAACCATTTCAACAAATACAATAATCATGCATCTCTGGAATGTACCTGGAACATTGCATAGCCCGAAAGGCACGCGTCTTAATGTGTATGTGCCAAAAGGACATGTAAAAGTGGTTATTTCCTGGTCCTCAGGGAGGATGGATACTTGATTGTAGCCAGAGTACATATCAAGAAAACATGAGAACTCATTCCCTGCTACTTTATCCAAAATCTTATTAATAAAATGTAAGAGATATTGATCTTTCTTGGTCGCGACATTCAAGCGCCTGTAATCGACACATACACACCACGATGTAGGTAATCGTGTCACAATCTCAACTCCTTCCTCATTGGTGACAATCTGAATTCCTTCGAGACAACATGTAAAGGTGCAAGCCATTTGTAGTTAGAGATTGGGTAAATAAAGCCCGTCCACACTATTTCTATATCTCCTTCTTAATTACTTCCCGTAGATTTGGATTAAGTCTCCTATAGAACTCATGAGAAGGTCTAGCATTGTCCTCAACAAAAATATGTTGTAAACAAAGCGTGGGGTTTATACCCACGAGATCCGACACAATCCATCCTATAGCATTATGGTTTTTCTGTAATACCTATAACAACCTAGTCTCCTGATCTATAGTAAACTTAGAACTAATGAAGACAGGAAACTTATTCTTTGGTCCTGTAAGGAAGGAATACTTGAGTGTAGGAGTGATGAAACTCGATTTCATCATCACAATTGTCCATTATTAACCCCCTTGCTTAAATATGTGTCACTAAAATCCAGTTAATGTCATGTAATTATTAGAGTCTCGATAAGTTAAAAATCACAAAAAAAATCACAAAAGAGAAATATGTGGTATTTTTAACCTTAAAAATACCCTTAAAAATAATTTGTGTCTTCAGTTGACCTCAATATCATTTTTTGTCAACATGAAATGTGTAGATCTCATCGAGATCTACAACTTTCATGTTTTGAGTTTTTTCAAATTCGGCCATTTGACCCTTCAAAAGTCAACTTGTAGATCTGAATAATCTGATTGGGCCACGTGGCCCGTTCTGGGTGAGCCACGTGGCCTGTCTCCCTTTGCCTTATCCGCCCTCGTCCCTAACCGTCGGATCGCCCTCTGATCCAAGGGCTCCACGCTTTCCACGACCACTCTTAATCCATAGCCATCGGATCATCCCCATCTTTGATCTGCACCGTCAGTTAGCGCCTCGTCCAGAGCTTGCCACGTGGCGCGTTGTGCGCCTTCCGATCTCGCCTTTATCTCGTCGATCACCGCCGTTTACTGCCACTCTGATAACCACCGTCTGATCCTCCCTCACCTCTCATCTCCGCCACTTGTTCCCGCCTTGCTCTTCTTGCGCCACGTGTCAGGATCTCCACCATCAGATCAACATTTGAAGCAGTGATCCCCACCTCACATTCCCGTTGTGTCCTCAAACTTTAGATCAACTCTGGATCACATCCAAGCCGTCCGCCAGCACTCACTTCAAAGCGACACGTGGCATATCACTCGTCCTTCGATCATGTCTCCCGAGATCTCATCACATCCGTTCTTTCGCACCCAATCGTCAGCCGTTGGATCTCCAGATCCAACGGCTGAGCTTCATCGTCAACCTCACGATGCCCCTCTCTCCCCCACGATCTCCACCTCGCAGAACCCTTCCGCCCTTCCATTTCTCTCCATCTCCTCCGACTACCTATTCCATTGCTAACTGCCTCACCACGTTCCTCCATCTTCCACGATACTCGCGAGCCATCACTCTAACCTTGTCGTCCTCCCACTCGCTTCATATCTCCTCTGCAATCTGCGACTTCAGCTCACCAACTGCTGTCAACCACCCTTTAAATATGCCTCCTCCACCCCAGTCACCGATGTCCACCTTTACGCGGCAGGAGGCCCAGCCCTCCTCCTCCTCCCTGTGACAGGGGGAGGAGCGAGGATAGAGCGAAGATATCCTGTCTTCCCCGGTGAGACCTGCCGCCATCCATGGCATCGTCGCGGTGCCTAGCGCCCGCTCGAGCTGCCCTGAGTGGCTGACGGGGTTCAG
Source organism: Ottelia alismoides (assembly GCA_037367405.1). Lineage (NCBI taxonomy): Eukaryota > Viridiplantae > Streptophyta > Magnoliopsida > Alismatales > Hydrocharitaceae > Ottelia > Ottelia alismoides. Next base: position 136,247 of record JAZKJV010009799.1, read on the forward strand.
CGAAGACCAGAGCTCATCCTTGGAGCTCGCGCACAAGCTCCTCTCTGCCCGACCTCAGGTAAACCCTCTCCGACCTTCTCTGTTTTTTCTCCTTACTTTACGTAATTAATTAGGCTCCGTGTCTCGTTTTCACCATCATTTGAACCCCATCCGAGCTTCGCCTCATCCTCATCCTTCACGCGCTTAATTCCAAACATCCCTCCTCCCTTCTCCGCCTCTGGTCATCTCCGACCCACCTCCTCCGCCCTCTCGGGGGGAGGAGCTCCGGTTCCCCTTTCCATTCACTCGATTTGGAACCCCATTACACCCACATGCACGCAACCTAAACCACCTGCACGAATAGAAGGATTTGAGCTAAATTGCAGGTGGAACTCCTTCAATGGTCGGAAGACCATCGGAGCAAATTTCGTCAGCTTCACCTTCGACCTATGAGCTTCGATGAGCCTATTAAGAATGTCTAGCGAATTCCCCGAGCTCCCCGCTACATCAGCGATCGTCCATGATGCTCTGGGGAGGTCCACCATGGCGGAGATGGAGCGGCGGAGCTGGAGCATCTTCGCTGGAGTCCGGAGTTCGCCGCCAGCTACAATCGAGGAAGAAGCTACAGGCACCGTTGGATGCTCCTTCTTGGAGCCAATCCAACGGTGCACGAGTGACCACGTCACCTCCAGCGGAGCTTTCACGAACTGTCGGATCATATTGATCTGATGGCTCATATCCAGCCACATGTCCCGAGCCTAGCCAAAGCAGCATCCGAAGCTACATCGAGCCTGAGCCAGCACCCAAGGATAGCTGAAGCAGTCCGAGCCTCTGCCGCGCCTGAGCCTTCTCCTGAACATGGATGGCGCGTGCATAGCACTGGCCATTCTGGGTAATTTGCACAAAGGCCCTCCTAAGTTTCCAAAATTGCAGACAGGTCCTGATATCACGTGCAGCGCCTGCGTGCCTGGAGATATTTGCATTCAAACCCTCACAGGTTTCAATAATTGCAAATATGCCCCTACGCGTATTGACCATTTACAAGAAAGGCCTTGTTCTTAACTTTTATTGCATTTTATTCCTTTCCAGGGACCTGTTTGTATTTATCTTTTCATGTTTTCTTTCAGTTATGCCCTTTCTTTCTTTCCTGCATATCTTGAGCTCCGTATTTCCGATTGAGTTGATTTCAGTTTCATTTTAAAGCTTGTTTGATGAACTTTTTGATGGCATGTTTATTTTCTATGATGGACACATTAAATTTTGATGTATCATGTTGACCGCCATGTGTCTCTTGTTCCTTAACTTATGCCTTGTTCAAATCAAGCTTGTCATCTTAATTAAACTTGAAATTGATTCCTTGTTTAGTTGGCTCATTACTTTGATTGAGGGCATATTTTCATTGCATCTCATTACATTTATTTGCATGATAAAATGAAAATTAAAAAAATGCATGTTTACTTTTGTGGTAATGCATTGTATTGTCTTATTGCATACATTGACCTAAAGAGCTTTAACTCAACACTTAATTAATAAGTAGAAATCTAGATAATTCGAGAAAGGCTCGTGTCCCTGAGTTCGACCTTGGTTTCTTGCCATGTAAAATAAAAATACGACCATCAGATTCTTATTGACATATCAATTAAATGGTCTTTGATGACCCAATCCGGCATGACTGCAATGATACCTCAAGTGCTAATTCCACGATATTGAACGGGGGGAGACGACTCATTTTTTGTATTATTGGGATTTTGTTTATTTGATTAAGTGTTTCTTTTATATAGGTCACTATGTTTATCTATTTTGCATTATAAAAGTTTTTCTTTTTGATTGATATCTAACCATTGCTTTTGTGGCAGGGCCCTTGGTGCTCAAGGAGGCGAGGAGCCGTTGCTTCCCACTGCAAGGAGCCGCAGAAGTTTGCTTGGAGCAAGTCGAAAAAAATGTTTCATTTTTGCATCTCATGTTGTAATAACCGTCTTTACAGCGGTCTTCGATCGAAGGCTCGCGGTTGTAAAAGAACGACTATATGCGGTTGTGTGGGGATCGTCCCCACTTGATTGTCGACCTAGGACCAGGCACGCGACTCTCTGAGCTTATTTTATTTTTCATCTTTTACGTGTTTGCTCGTAGGTAGGACACACATTAATCAAAGACGCACCTAGCCTCGCATCACTTAGCCAAATTTAAAAGATATTCCTCCTCGCTAATGGAAGCATAATAGGTACGGCTTTTATCGACTTGCATACATGATTTTTTGGTTTTTAAACATCCCAAGTTTTCACGAATTTTTGCCAAGTCACTGTATGAATTCTCGCTTAGCTAGATCATGTTTTTATCGAATGCATGGTTTTTTCTCGGTTTCCCCTCCTAGCTTGATCACCTAAGTTAGTATAAAATGAGAATGAACGGTAGATGATGATTTCTTGATTTATGTGCTCACCTTAATTCAGTGACAACCTTAAATAATAACTGGGACTGTTAATTGCAAGTCAACCTAAAATAGGAGTAAAATTTTGTTTTGGAAGAGCAACATCCTCGTTTACGCTTTGATTTCTACTTAACATTTTTTTTCCGCGTAAACATCTAATGTTTTATCACTAAAAAAACCGACAAGATAATAAACCAACTTTGGTTGGTTTCATGTTTGAAATGGTGAAATTGAGGGTCTTGCATGCTTGATTGGGCCATGTTTTCTTCGATAATCTCCAAAGCTGTAAACACTCCATTCATCTCCGCAGATTCATTCGCTCACTTGTAAATCCATCCTTCTTCTTCGTTCACCTTGGGTCCCTCCCAACATCAAATCTCCATCTTTATACTTAGGCTACTCTCAGCCTAAGTATAGGGGGGACCCGAGTCCCCGTGATTTTCTCTACTATTCTTTCCTTGCCTTTATACTTAGGTTATTTCTAACCTAAGTATGGGGGGAGACCTCCTTGGTTCCCGTATATTTCTCTATATTTAAATGGACCTATGGACTTGTATCATCTAGTGCTATGAGGACATAACAAAGTTTAAGGATAGGGGGGTATACCGTATATACAGTATACATAGTTTAGCAAAAATCTGAAAAAATTGAAAAATTTAAAACTTTTTGGCTGAAGTAAAAATCTTTGAACTAAGTGGACTCAAATGTTTTTCACGGCTTTTTCTATACTATGTTACACTATGTTGATAAAAAAATATTTTTGAAAATGATTTAAAAAACAAGTTTTCCTTATTTTGAATAGTCTTTTTGAAATGTTCTGAAAATCTTTTATTTGTGTGACATGGTTTTGAAAACTCTCTCTCTTTTCAAGGAAAGTTGAGTCTAAACGGTGTTCTAACCTTCAATTAAAATCTATAAAAATGAGAAAATCCAAAAAAAGAAAACAAAAAAAACCTTTAAGAGTCATTAGTAACTACTAAGCACAATTAAGTAGCTGCATTCAGTGAGGGTTCGCCTTAGCAGATTGGATGGTTTAGAGGACATTACGTAAGGCCCCGTCCTCAAGCAACGAGCTCTGGCCTGTAATTACATCCATACTGGCTGAATGCAGATGCATCTACTTAATTGAGTTCAGTCAGTGCTAATATCTCTTAAAGTCAAAAAAATGAAAAGAGTTTCTGAATGAAGAAGTTGGATTAATGCTCTACTTTTACACTTCCACCCAGGACCTGAAATGTTCAAGGAAACTCGGTTTCTGAGGTCTTGAGATTTTAGGTTAACCAGCCTTATCCAATCAGGGTCTTAGACTTAATCATCCACATTCCCCTAGATTTCTAGATTTGCGTGCTATATTTCATGCTTAGTCTCAGATAATAAGAATATGATCAGCACATCACATGCACGACTGCGGTTTTGATGAGATGAGTTCACTTTTCACCTGAGGGATTGGGATGAGGGATTCGAGTCTGGACTTGATCTAATGATGCTCGAGGATGGGATAAAATCTTTGAAGGCTTCATGAAACCTGAGTGTCAGCATCTTTAGCCAGTATGAGAACTTGGTTCTTATACTAATCTTTTGACATTGACCAAAGTGCCAGGGTGTGAAATAAATAAAAAATGTTGATCAATGTGCACCAACTCTTGGTAAAAGCAGTGGAGCTAGCCAAAAATACTACAAAGCAATGAAATGATGAAGAAAAGCTCTCATTCCTCAAAATCAATTATCAAAAGAGCTTCCACCAAAGGCGAGCGCTCCCAACCATTTCAAAGTGTCCACTTGGACAACCGCTATTAGGACCGGGAGTCGGGCTTACACCAAAAAAGGGCTCTGTATCGTAAATGCTACAAGTCTGGGTGTTGAAGGTACGATAGGTACTCAAAAGAGACACACCCTGGTGTATTCCCAGGAAAACAAGCGCAGACAGCTCCAACTTCTCTTGACGGACGCACTGATCGACACCAAAAAAATGTGTTGCGTAAAAAGGCACTAGAGAGAATCCTTATTCCAATGAGAGGGAGAAAAGAAATGACACAATCCCATGCCCTCCATTATTGGCCTTCCATCTACATTTTCTAAGTCTGACAACTAAAAAGACGGTGGATTGAACGCAAAATTCGATTTATTCCCTAGTGTTGAGGATTGGATCCTTAGGAGAATTTTTGGACCAAGACTTTGGGTGACGATTTGACTCTACTCTCAGAATTGTAGTTTACACAAAATTTCATATCCTTTAGATTATATGTACATCATAGAGAGTCTGGATAATTAGAGGAATTGGGTGCCTCTTGGTTAAGGCTAGGTTGAGCTCTAGAATTTTAGATCTCTAAAGTTGAGTAGACTTGAACAAGTTAGTTCCTGAATTCACATGCACAAGGGGGTTAATCCGGCTTATTCATTCTCTTTGATGCTCAAGGACGAGCATAGTTTAAGATGGGGGGGGGGGGTAGTGGCTTCAACTCTAGAAAAGATAAATCGTCAAGTACATCAGGATGAATTACCATTGAATCTGGATCTGTGCTGCTTAGTGGAGATGATTTGTCTATAACATTGTCCACCACTTGAATTAAAGAATAAACAGTCAGATCACCAAAGAAAGATGAAAAATTGGCTAAAGCCACTTTCGACTCATCATCTATGTTCCTTGATTGTTCCAAAGGAAGAGGAACTGACAAGTCCAAATGGACTTCCAGGTCATCAAGAGAATAGGGGGATGTATAACTCAAGAACTCTGGCAATGTATCAACCACTGCTCTGTGTAGACTATACTCTCCAAATGAGAGGGTCTCATTCTGTACTGTTGGCTTCTGTGTCAAATCCCAACTGAGTTAACTCCATCGCAGTCTGCCTCTAAAAGGGATGAGAAATCTGTGTCAGATTGTGAATTAGGTCGCTGCCATTTTGTTTGTTTCATCTGTAATTCCACTTCTCTGCTTGGAGAACGGAATTTCATCATCCCCATTTAATAATCAAATGAAGCTCCATCGGTTCTAAGAAAGGGTCACCCAAGGATAATCTGTGAATCTCTCTAGTGATTGGGGTATATCCATATCAAGTATAGTAAAGTCAACATTGTAGTTTTGTCCCTCAATCGAGATAATGACATTCTTGACCTCACCCTTAGCCTTTTTTATTGACTTATCCCAAACCGAATAATGCTCTGGATTTATGTAAAGGTTACAACTTCAGTTTCTCGTATAAAGCAAAAGGTAGTAAGTTGATCGAAGAGCCATTATCTACGAGAGTGCATGCAAATGCTATGTGATCAATATGACTCACCACGTAATGTGCACCTAAATCTCTTTTCTTCTGTGGTAATTTCTGGTTCTTAAGACAAAATGTTGTGGCAACCAATAAAACGTGAGTCTTGACATAGCTGTTCGGTTTCTTCCTGCTGACTCTACTAGGTGTAAATCTCACCTTCAAGTACTTTTGGAATGCGTGATGACTGGCCACATATTTATCAAATAACACTTTAACCATAATATTATTTCTACAAAAATGTGCCATATTCGGATTATCTTTCTGAATCTTATTAATGGCGTGCTTTCCTACCGTAAGAGTATGGGGGGAAGGGATAGGTAAAGAAAGATGTAAATATAGACTCATAAACTGAAACATGCACTTTATTATTTAAAGAAACTGAGTTTTTCACGTTTGAATCTTTTACAATTGGAATAGTAACTGAATTATCTACTATAGGATTAGGAATGCCTGGTGCGTGTGCATTCTCCTTATTCGAAAGTACATGGTCCTTCGTAGATTATGAATCTAATGCGTGTTGCTCCATTCTTTTACTACTCCTTGATTTCCTCTTGGAAATCTTCATCTTCTGATGATCTCTCTGAAGATGCCTAGCTTCATCCTCCTTTGAAGTTTCCTCAAGTTGAGTTTCAGAGTTAGTCCTCTCCATGCCCCTAGCCTGATCAAGTATGACCACCGTCCTCCTGCTCTTGAGAGAGATATGATTTACATAATCAAATGGAGAGATCTCATGCCCAGATTGATGAGAATCTGAGTAGTATACCTGATCTAACTGTTGTTGCTGAGATCTGTTCAGGATATTGGGATTAGCATGAACCTGGGTTGGAATGGTTGTAATAGGGACGACGAGTAATCATGTAAATAGGATAGAGGGTTCAAGTCAACCCTCAAATCCTGTACTTCATTCCTGTCGTAATGCAACTCCTCTAATATATGTTGCGGAAAATCTATTGGACTTGAAGATGAATGTTGTGGATGTCAAGAAGACGAAAGAAAAAACGAACATGAAGAATGGCCTTGATGGCCATAAGAATGCTGCTGCCAGGTATGCTACTCAATTGGCAGTCCCTACTGGCCCGTTTGATTCATCTGCTGACACCCGAACTACTGTTGTTGTTGCTGTCTTACACTTGATAAGGAGCAGATCCAGAGCTCTGTGTTGCTGGAAGAGGTGTAGGAGTAAATTATCTGTTATAGAAAGTCTGAGGATGCTAGTATGATCCCCAGAACTCCCCTGTCTAGCAGGGTCATGTGTGTACCACACACCATTTACTTCCTATACTTGGGAAGGATCCTCAGTGGCTTTTTCTATTGATTGTGGACGCTACTAACAAGAATGGCCTAAAGGTTGGTCCTCTATCCATGGCTAAGGTGGCCCTGGTATATGTTGGTCCTAAATATGATGAACATGGTAAACTGGAGCATTAGATGCGGCCACGACAAGTACCCTCATCTTGGATACCCTCTCAATAAGATTTGCCATCTGTTTAATTAATTTGGATAACTTACTATCCAACTCATTGATTCTTCTATCGATCCTTTCAATCATTGCGAGTTTATCTGCTATTAAGCCCATGTAAAAAGGATCTATTGAAGCCTTTACTCCCTCACTAGATGTGAATGACATGGTGTCTCTAGCTGAGCTCTGCTCACAGTTTGTGCTCTACTTGTCTCGACCATTCTCTCGAACACCTTCCAGATGGTGTTCACACCTCGTGACGTATAGCTGCCTCCACAAGCAACACTAACCAAACCTTGCACCTCATGATGAAAAATGCAATAAACATACTAAATTAGGATGGTAGCCTCTAAGCCATGACACTAAAAGATCCTTGAATCTTTCCCATGTATCACATAAGGCTTCATTAGGAAGTTGGGAGAAAGTCGTGATGTGAGAACGGATCAAGTTAGTTCTACTGAAAGGATAGAACTTCTTTAGGAAGAGGTCCTTAAACTGCGCAAAAGTAGTCACAACTACTCCCAAGTTGTTCATCCAATAATCTGCCTTGTCCTTTAAGGCAAAAGGGTGGGAGTTGAGCCTAATATAGTCTTGGTTAACCCCAGATGTCTAAGGTTATTATAGAACAACTCAAAGTACCTCAAGAATGCATAGGGTTCCTCATGTGAATTCCCACAGAAATGAGACAACAAACTAAGGAACTACAACTTTATTTCATATTCTACTTCCGGTTCAACCGAGCTTGACCAATTAGTCATTTGATATTACCCTGGGTTATATGTCACATCCATTGGTATATCTCTATCCAACTGTAACGGACCAAGTTGTGCTCGCATAAGTGCTTGATTCTGCTCAGATTCTTCCAACCTCGACAATACTGCATGCATCGGGTCCTCTCATTCTTCCTCCACTCCATTTTGCTTCTTAGGAGGCATCTCTAATAAGTCTCTATTTACCTTCATCAAAAAAAGAGTCTAAGTGAGATCTAGACGATGATAACAAAATCAAATCAATCTCACCAAGGCAATGGACTTCCTTGTGAGTAAAGAAGAGAAGGGATTGGGTGAGATGTAACCACCCCCAAGGAGGGAATCATGATACACTAGTTAGGAAAAAAGGATTGTTTCCAAACTAGAATAGTCCAGTTACAGAAGGAGAAGAAGGGAACTGTACCAGTGAAGATGTGATATTTGGGTGGTTCAATTACAAGCTTGTAAAATCCGAGAAAATATCTGACCAATTATCCATCTTCAAAGTTCAAGAGATAGGAAATTGGAACACACTCGAAACACAAAAGAATATAGTTCTACTGGTCATTTGAATGTGTGGAGTTACTCACACAAATCAATCAATATAAAACTTTGTGAATTCACCAACTCAATGCTAAAGGCTGAGATGATGGTCTTATTATCATGTCAATTTTTAATTGGTGATGAAATACATATCTTGACAGAGTTACGAGCTGTTAGGTGCCTGAATTTCCTTACAAACTGGCCTGATTCTTATGACTAGTTGCCTCCATTATCAGCCTGTATGGAAGTAAGTACGGACTGTATAAATACGTCTACCCTTACTTGAGGACCGTGCCATACACAGTGTCCTCTAAACCTTCCACTCTACTAAGGAAATCCAGACCGTTTACCGGCTACCCATATATCCTCACTAAAAAGTGGCTAATCATTTTTATAGAACCAATGGTCTATATGAAAATTCATGGCTTGGATCTATCCTAATGTCGTCCCTCTCTCACTTGATAAGTACTTGCTAATAAATAAGGCCTTCGTGCACCCGTAAAACAAGGTTGCTTTTATTCCAATTTATTTTGGTCAACTTGTATCAATTCAGTCATGATTTAAAGAGTTTTTTGTTATCCTTGAGTTTAAGTGACCACAAACATTGCCTAATATATAGTCCCTTTTCCATTATCCTTAAGTTGGTGAAAACTAAGGGAGAATGCGAAAAATGGAATGCAGTCGAAAATCAATGATGCATGCGGTCGTTAGAGATACTTACAACGCTTCACAACACTCTCCATGTAAATGCATAAGAGAATTTATAAATCTAGCTATATGATGCAAGTCGAAAAAAGCTGCACGTAAACAATAGTTCTATTTCTGGTGTATAAATAAATTAATTTGACTAAGTAGAACGTATGTTATGTGCATTTATGAATCTCCTAATATTTTAGCACTTGTGAATCTTATGAGATTTGTGTAGTGTATCTTAAATTACAAAATAGATCAAGCAATAATGACCTAAGATCTTTCTATTTGATGTATATCATTGATCTAAAAAACGTCACTCAGGTCGAGAAATACTCTCGACACAACCACACACTGAATAATAAAGTTAAATTTGCCTTTTTTACATACACGATATCTCAATCGAGAATCGATGTAATTGGGCAATTAATTATAATACAATGAAGTGAACATAATTAATCTAAGTAATCTCTACGAGATGATTGCTTCATGGGCTCTCCTGCAAGTAGCTCTGTTCTCCTTGCCTCCGCGATCCTTTGAAAATCAATGGCTCTAGGTGCCTTCCACAAAACAATAGATTTATTAGAAAAAAATTCTAGAGATATTAACATAATTAATAATGAAGAACTCACAAAACAATACAAGCTCACGATCACTCAAATAATCTCAAAAATAATTAAACCTAAAAATCACAAAATAAATATTTGACCAAAAAAAATGATCACAAAATATATTGCATCCCTGACAACGACGTGATTTGATGAATTCACTAAATGCATAAGTTAATTTGGATCTACTGTAGCACGATAAGTTAGCGTGTCATACACAACCGAATGGATGATCTCTATGAAGAGGATTTGGCTTTAATTTTTAACCTGGGAATTCCAGGGTCGAACATAAGGGCGCGAGCAATTTGGTTACAAATTTTAAGCGTCAAATATTTTAGATAGCTATTCTTAGACTAATTATATTGAACAAAGGCCCAATTAACAACAATGCAAATTTTAGAGAATTTCTTATGCAATTAAATTAGGTGAAGACAATGGTACAAATAATATTCTTATGACAAACACATTATAGGCATACAAAAGGCAACTTTGATTAATCAAAAAAAAACTCTGAATCTATTCAATTAGATGTCTAATTTTTAACAAGCAAAATAAAAGTGAGAGTCTCAAAAAGCATTCAATAATGTTTTGCCTTTTAAATTCTTTATGTTGTCTATTTGTTTGACCAACAAATGAATCTCTTAATGACTTACAACAACAACAAAGCCTTTTCCCACTATTAAGTAGGGTCGGCTACATGGATTCCTCGCCTCCATTCAGATCTATCGTGGATCAATGGGCTTATATCCACAAAATTAAGATCCCTTCGTATAGTCTCTTTCCAACACTTCTTGGCCCGTCCTTGCCCTCTCTTAGCTTGGCTCAACATCCCAACACTTGCATCTCCTAGCTGGTGCATCACCTGATATTCTTTACAAATGACCGAACCATATTAAGCAATTTTCTCGCATTTTATCCTCGATCAGAGATACATTAACTTTCTTTCTGATTGCATCATCCCGAATACGATTTTCACGTGTGTGTGTGTGTGTGTCCACACATCCACCTTAGCATTTTCATTTCTACTATAGCCATTCTCTGCACATGTCTATGGTTCACAGGACAACATTCAGATCCATAGAGCATAGTAGGTCTCACGACTGCTTTGTAAAACTTTCCTTTATTTTTTAAAGGAATTTTATTATCATAGAGGACAACATAGGATCCTCTCTATTTTAACCAACATGTATTTATTCTATTAGTGACATCTCCATTAATTTCCACATCATGTTGCAAAATAGATCCAAGGTATCTAAAAGAATCTCTCTTCTAAATGTTATTGTTACCAATCTTCACCTCAATTCCTTCACCATTGTTTCCATCAAAGATGCACTCCATATATTTCGTCTTAGCCCTACTTATATGAAATACTTTAGTCTCCAACTCATGTCTCCAGACCTCAAGCTTCTCATTTACTCCATCTCTAGTCTTGTTAATCAACACAATATCATCATCAAATACCATACAACAAGGTAACTCATCCTGAACGTGACTTGTGAACTCGACCATAATCAAAGTAGAAGGAAATGGACTCAAAGCTGAACCTTGATGTAAACCAATGTTGATGTCAAAATAACCAGTCTTCGTAGATGGGATCCTTGCACAATATAAAGCCCTATCATACATGTACTTTATGAGGTTAATATATAGGACAAGTACTTGTCTCTTCTCCAAAACTCTCCACAATATCTCTCGTGGGACAGAATCATAAGCCTTTTCCAAATCAACAAAGATCATATGAAGGTTCTTCCTTTTAGCTCTATAAATATCCATTGTTCTCCTCAGCAAAAGGATGGCTTCAATAGTTGAGTGACCTAGCATGAATTCAAATTTGTTTTCTTTTATGTTGGAAGCTTGCATCAACCTTCTTTCTATCACACCCCAATTTTCATTGTGTGACTCATCAGCTTGATAATTCTGTAATTTGAACATTTTTAACGTCTCCTTTATTCTTATAAAAAGGCACCACGATACTCCTCCTCCAATCCTCAGGGATTTTCTAGCTTCGCCAAATTTATAATGAATAGATTCATAAGCCAAGTCAAACCACGCTCACCTAAAACTCTCCATACTTCTATAGGGATGTCATCCGACCCTATACATTTCCCAATCTCATAACCTTCAAAGCCTCCTCTACTTCCTTTCTTTGTACCTGTCAATAGCTTCCACGATTCAAGTAACTTTCAATATAGACTAGATCACCCAAAGTGATCTCTCTATTCCTTCCCCCATTGAAATGTTTATGGAAGTATTTCTCTCATCTTGTCTCTATATCCTTCAGAGTAACAGGCACGTGACCTTCCTTGTCCTTAATGCATCTCACTTGAAAAAGGTCTTTGTTTCTTTTTCTTTCCTTGGCCAACCAAAATATATCCTTCTGGCCCTCCTTAGAGTTGAGATTTTTTATACAAAACTTCATAAGATTCTAGCTTCGCTTACAACCTTCTTTGCTTCCTTCTTTGCTATTTTGTAGTTTGTGACAGTTTCCTCTACTCTATCCTTAGACATAGCTTTAAAGCATGCTCTTTTACTTTTTAGATTCTCTTGCACCCCTTCAGTCAACCACTAAGCCTCCTTTAATTTTTAGCTTTAAAGCATGCTCTTAATGACTTGATAATTTTATAATAAATATCTAACAATAAGTATCTAAGAGTCATCATTCATATCAGATTCATTCGATCATGAAAAGTTCAATTTCAAGAGCATTTATAGGTTGGACTCAACTTTTATAAGAAGGTATAATTGAAATGTGATTTTTAGAATAAAATTCCCAATAAATCACGCCAAAAGATAGCAACAAATTAGCATTCAAACGAGACCAAAAACAAATCATTTGGATAAATATAAGAAAAGAAATTTAATATTCAACCCATGGGTCTTTTACAAGAAAAAAATCAAGTTTTATTTAAAATAAAAACATACAGGGACTAAAATACAAATAAAATAACTCGTAGGGGGTATTCTGTATTTTTCACTATGCGTAAGGACTTATATACAATTCTTGAGAAATCCGAGGTCAGCACTGCAAAGTATCCAGTCACGTGCACATTGCACGTGACTAGTTTAGGTTCGGTTGGAGAGGCTTGGTCCACGTGTCAGCTTTTGGTAATCTGCTCTATGCTTGGAAGTAGGCTTGGATGCATGCCTCATGGATGAATCGCTGCTTTGGGTAAGCGACTTAGCATGCTCCAAACCATCAGATCTCACCCAATTTGATAGAATCAATGGGTATTGCTCCTCAAATGTTCTTCTTCTCCTCCGCGTGCGACGACGCTCGATTCGTGCTTCGATGAGGAGGTTTTAGCTCCTCCTTTCTCTTTTGTCACCACTTATGGTTTGATGATCTTCCTAAAGGATCCATAGAGTCAGGGATGAGCAGATGATGAAGAGGAGGACCTTGCTTTGTCTTGTCGATGAAGCTCTATCAAAGAAGAAATTGGAGATCAGAGTACCACTTCGTTCTCCAATCAATAAAGCAATTGAGCACCTTCTTATTTAGAAATGAAAACCTACACAAATACAGAACATGTTCAGGGAGTTGTGAAGAAGAATGGAGGTTCTAATGGAATGAAGGAGAAGAACCTTATTTGGGTTCAAAATCAGAACACTACCTGGAAAGGATCGATATGAAAACACTTATGAAGAACTGGATTTGATATTAGGATACAAATGCATGGATGACGGAAGTCTCATGATGGATTTCAAGTTTCAAGATTAGTTCTTACAAATGAAATTCATATGCAATAAAGTAGTCAAAACTCTATAGAATTATGTAAAAGGAAATTACTTGGAAATGAAATGGTGAATCAAGGGATTAAAGATGATGTTGCAGACTTGAAGTGGAGCATCGATGCTCAGGGTCTTCATTCGAAGATCTGAGCCGAGATTCGAGCTCACTCATACTAAGAAGTGGCTGAATGGCGACTGGTTAGGTCGAGGATCTTGCCGGAGGTCAACATTCCATCTCAGCTCTCTTTCTATCCTATTCTTTGTCACAAAATGGTATAAGTATAGGAGGGTCCTTTTATAATGGAAGATAGCCGGCACTAATGGCTAGTTGAAATCTATTTATAGCTGAGGGTCGTTAGAGATTGTTGTCCCCAGGAAGTGGTTTCAACCACCTCCACTTAAAGTGGGAGTTTAGGTTAAGGATCAAAGGGTGGATAGCGTGGATAAGGGTTGAATGATGAAGTAGTTAGTGGCAGTTAAGAAGGAAGAGGTTGGATATGGTGGTCAGTGTAATTGGGAAAAGTTAATGGGGACAAAGGGTTGTGTTGCTTGGAGAGGTGCCGAAGGTGGAAGGTTATCTATCAACCGTTGGATCAAACAATCCAATGGTTGATAATGAGGCGCTGGTGTATGGATTAGATCAGATCAGTTGATCTGATCCAACGGAGGAGAATGTGGCATGGATGTATGGTCTAGATAAGGTATGATCATAGATCTGATGGCTGATGGCGTGGAATCGTGAGAGACATCAGATTAGAGGACATCTGACGGTGCTAGGACCAGATGGGTGGCAAGCCAAGAGCGTGCAACGTGGGTGGCTGAGGATGCGCCACATGGCCTAATCAGAATTGAAGAAAGTTTAATAAATCAAAGATTATTAGAAAAAAATAATTAGGAATTGAATCAAGAAAAATGGTGAACATAAAAGTTGTAGATATCGATGGTATCTACGATTTTTATGTAGAAGTGAAAGAGATCAGATGTCATTTATACATAGATAAAAATTAAATACTAATTAAAATGATATAAAACAATTTTGATTGATTTTTGTTTTGCTTACTATTTTTTGTTTTTTTTTATTTTTTATGTTAATGTATTTATACACAATGTTATTCTAATTTATTTGATTTTTAATAAGAAATAAAAACATAAATACTACACTATAAAAATATATACTAAATGATATTAATTATATACATGACATAAAAGAGTAATTAGTGTTAATTAGTTAATGAATATTGTGATTAACTTAAGTAAGAGAGATAAATAATGATGATTAAGCTGATAAATCTAGGATTTATCAGTAGCGTTCTGTTTTTCCATTTATTTCTATTTCTACACATGTATTGGATGATACTTGATGAATCTACATTTCATCATCTTTATTCTATCATTTTGGCCTCAAAAACCCTAGTAAATACATGTAAATACCCCAAATTCATGCATTTTATCATCCATGCATATGTGTGGAAATAATGTATAAAATACTATTTTTAAAGCCAAAACTATAGAATAAAGAAAATAAAAGAAAAAGAATAAAATATTGTAAATATTTTATGACCCAAAACCCCAAGACCTAGGCATCTCAATGACTAGGTTGACAAGGAATAAAGTAGGGGGAGATAAGGGCCAAAAACCAATAAAAATACCCTTTTATTTATTCATTTTTTCCTTCATTTTTGGGACCTATCTTTGGTTTCACTTTTTACACTTCAAATAAAGAAACTTCGAACATGAAATTGTATATAATTAAATATAGAAAAATACAAAATTGATTTCACACAAAAATAATATATAGATAAAAAGTTATGATATGAATAAGATTCCAAAATCCCAACTTCCCGTACCTGTATCTCTCAAATAAAAACTCGAAACATATCAAAATCATCTTTAATTGTATATAATTTTCAATAAGCTATTTAATGAAGGTGGTTTCATATTTTTCTGAGTTAGAGTTTGAAAGTTAGGTTTTTGGACCCCTAGTGTATACTTATACCGATTAAAATATTCATTTTATTTATTATTCACTATTTTTGTAATTTTATATTTTTATAATTTTGTAAATATTATTTATAGTATATTTATACATTAAAATAGGAATACAAACATCATTAAAATACAAAAGTAAAATACTTGTATAAAATACATAGGGATAATACCTATAAATATACCTACAAAGAATATACTTCTATTTATTTAATTGTACATAATATATGAGAAAAATAAAATAAAAATATATTTAAGTTTATACAAATAATTTATAAATTTATAAAATGATAAACAAAAATAATAAAACTAAATATACAAAATAAAAATAAAATATTAAAATATATAGATGAATATACCTGTATATAGCCCTTAATAGGGAACTTGTAATTTTATACCTCTAAAAAATAAATAAAATTCATAATAATTTATAAAATAATAAACATTTTTTATTTAATAACTTAAAATTAATAAAATCTATTATTGTTTTTAAATGATTTTTGAAATCTTGTTCAGGAGGATTTTCCTGGTTGGTCCACGTGGACCAACAAGGTGGATGGGATCATTGACCGCGGGTCAACTGTTTGACCCCGCCCCCTGTATGTGTCAGAACCTTGGTTTTTGTCTGCTTTCTCAGATTTATAAAGGTCAAATCTTTCACTATTTCGTGACAATTTTTCACGACTTTTGCTCATCATCTAATGCTTTTTCACGTCAAGATCTCTCCTTGGGCCGTGAATCTTTAAATCGTCTGTTGTGCCTCGATCTTGGGAGCCGCTCGACCATCCTATTCAAAAGCCACCCAATTTTCCCATTCTCCTTTGAACTCCTTTTGACCACTGTTCTCTCCGCCTTTCGTGCTCCATCAAACCAGGGAGGTGGCAGATCCCTTTTCCCGCCGTTAGGTTGATCGAGGAAGCGTCGATGGGTTGTTCCACCCACCTCCGATGAGCTTCGTTGTCGAGGTCTTATCTCAGGTGATACTCACCTTCAAGGTTCCCTTTTTCTTGATTTTGCTTGCATTTTTGTACTCGTCGTAGTCGTAGGATCAAATCCCCACCTTCCTTTCCGCATTTCCCCCGTCGATTCATCCAGCTACCCCTTTGCCGGAGCTAGCTCGAGCGAGACTCCACTTCATTGTCTCCACCACCAATCGCTCAGCCAACCGTCGAGGAATTTTTCCCTCGATGGTTTAACCATTCCCGTGCAGGTCTGGTGCCAAAGAATCGCTTGGAGCTCATTTTACGCCTCACTTGAGGAACCTGGAGCCGACATTCTTCTTCGTCCTTGATAGTGAGCCTCAGCCGTCACCCAGGTGTTTTGGAGCTTCCATCCAACAGAGGGCAACCCCCGGAGGAGCCTGTAACATTTTGCAGCCACCAAGAACGTTGGAGGAGGACGCCATCACTGGAGGAAGCTCACAGCGATGAGCTTTCCTCCCTGTTCTTCCACCTCCCATTCTCACCGTCGGATCAAGATCTTTAGCACAGGTCTACCTCAGCCATTGGATCGTCCCAACACAGAGCTGCCAGATCTGCAGGGACTCCTAATCATGGTCGTTGGCGCGAATCGTCATCGACCGTGGGATCTTTGACACGTGGCAAGTGACAGAGCATCAATCGTCGGATATGCTAAGTTGGGGTATTTTTCATATTCACCCTCTCCATTTTGTGTATTTATTTATTAGTTCATAATCTTTCATCTACTATTTTAATGTTTTGTAATATTTACAACTAAGCCCCAACACTTTTGATTATTGCATAGAGGTCCCTGTCTACGTCACCTCACATGCTTGGCACACGTGAGGCGTGGGAGTTTTGTACGAGAGCCCCTGTTATTTTTGCTATTTTGCTTAGGTCCAGAAACTTTTATATGCAGTTGTAATATTTTTGGACAAATTGCAAGTTAGCCCCTGGGGTTTTTGTTATTTGCGTACAGGTCCCTACAGGGTACGTGACAGTTATGTGCGGGCTTGGTTTTTGCAGTGATAACCTTGGCTTTTTGACTATTTCTAATTGGTTTTGAAATAATTTTGTTTAGTTATAATTTTCTTGAAAAATTACATTGTAGCCCCCTAGACTTTGCATATTTACGAAAACACCCATGCTAAGGAGGAATTTTCTCTTTGATGTTTGGATTTATTTCATGTATCTCTAAAGTCCTAAAAAAATCCCAAAAAATTACCCTACCTTAATATTTCATTCCTCTATCACATATTATTTATATTTTGCATTTTTACATCATTTTAACATTTATAAAAATTCAAAACATGCATTTTCATTCCTATTTGCATTAGAAAATCAATAAAAAATATAAAACAACTCAAAAAATTCCCCAAAAAATTATATTTGGTATGTTTTGCATCTTTTACCTTCATACCAAAAATCACTAAAAAATACAAAAAAAACCCGTCGAAATTGCAAAACCCCTAAAACCTTTATAAAGATATATAAAATCCATAAAAAATCAAAAAAAATATAGTTTATATTTCCTATTTTTGTCTATTCTATTATTTTTATTTTAAAATTAATTTGGAGAATTTTAGTTCTTGTTTGATATTTTTCATCTCAATTTCAATTTGATTCATTTATTTTATTCCCTCTTTTTTACTTGAAAAATACCAAAAAAAGGAAAAATATAGAGAAATCACAAAAATATTAGAAAAACGTAACAAATAATCTATTTACTTAATTTTGCTTATTTTTACCTCTTTTTATAAATACATTATCTCTCTCTCTCTTCTTATATTGTATATATACTTTATTTTATAGTTCAAAAGAAAAAAGAAATTAATATATATAAGAAAATACAAATCAAAAAATCAAAAATCAAAATATAAAAATATAAAACAAAAATCAAATATAAAATATAAAACTAAAATCCCAAAATAATAGCACTTATATAGGGAAATACATCACATTCACTCTTGAGCATTGATTTTGCCCGATCTACCTGTTTGCTTCTTTTGTTCGACCTCTATATACTCGCTCCTATACACATCTTTTATGTAGAGTTATAATAAATTTTAACTCCACATCTTGATTTTTCATTATTTAATTATTGTTGTGGGTTAATTGTTGACTAATTGGGGTTTAGTGAGTGGTCGCCACAGCGACTTTGTCTCCGCCTTGTGTGAGACATATTTTGACCCTAACAAGATCCCAATTATCAACACTATATAACCTCTTTTTGATCATCCTTTTGTACATGCTAATTCTGATTTTAATAAGAGAAATGGACAATTTGATGTTTTACTTGATTTTGTTCCATTTCCATCTGCCTTGATTATATGAAAAATCCAAAAAAATCAAAACAACCCTATCTAATCCTGGAGTGATATATACTTTAAACATCTTTTTAGAGACGCAACTCCTTAAGGCCATGGAGTACATGCTCGTAGTTAAATAGTGAATGAAAAAAGCATGTACTCAAAAGCATCAGCCGAAACAAAACAGATGCTCGAGGATCAAAAATCATATTTATACTTCACACCATTATCAACTTCTCATTCAAAAAAAAGATAAGGGAGCACCTCACATCCATTATATGTTTTTTTCTCTGGAATTTGATTATACTCTACTCTATAGAGGATCCTCGATCAATATTATGCCATCCTCGCTACTCACTGAGTTTGGGTTGGAGCCTCTTAAATCGACCAGGATGATCCTTCAATTTGCTGATATATCGATCAAGAGGCCGAGGGGCATTCTCGAGGATGATATAGTAACCGTGCAAGGCATGAACTTTCCAGTTGATTTTGTTGTCATGGATATGGATTTACCTGCCTTTGCTCCATGCCCCAATCATACTTGGTCGGTTGTTCCTTTGAACGACTGAAGTAGTAATTGATTATGGTACTAGAGGCATTATTTTCCACTATCATAGTTAGGGCTTTCCATTGAGTGATGGTTCGTTGAGCCAGGCTCAAGCTCGGCTCGATAAGGGCTCGTGAGCCTAGCTCATTAAGATATTGAGTCAAGCCCGAGCTAGAATTTTGGGCTCTATAGCTCAACGAATCGAGCATGAGGCTAGCCCTTCCAGCTCGATGACTCAATAAGGGGCTCTACAATTTAACACAATGGATTCACATGGTGGTTTATGCCATTCCAAGGAAGATCAGGGGTACGTCTATAAATTTTCATGTACGTTAGCCAAATCACATGAGGGTCTTTGCGTCTAAAGGTTCTGATTCCTCCGATCGTGTGGTTCTAGTTCGATAAAGGAACACGACTCGAACGATATGCACCGGCCTTCCTCTTTTATTGCGGTATGGGGTTCCATTCTACGATGATGGTTCAACTGTTGAAGGAGGAAGCCTTCACTACAACTGTGAGAACATCCAAGCACCTGTAAATGTGGTGTTCTTTCAAGTTCTGTTGTAGGTGCTATCGGGTCTGGTTGGAATGACTGAAGAGATTTGATCTCCAGCTACTGTTCCTATGAAAACAACGGAATACTCGAGTCCATGCACTCTATTTTGCAGTGAAGCACAAGAGAAATGGATGAGGCTCCTTTCGATGTGAGGTAGAGGAGCATTGACCTCGATCAGTATCTTGATTAGAAGATGGGATTCTCAGGGATAGAAAAGCATGTGGATTGAATAGAGGATGACAATGGTCTCAGTGTCATTTTGGATTTTGTTCAGATCTAGAGGACAAAGGTGGGGTTTTAGGGAACTGTCTGTTGTAGAGAAAAGTGGAAAAAACTAAGAAGAAAACAAAGAAATATACGGGAAAGAGATAAGAATGAAAATAAAGATGTGAAATGTAGTGTTGTCTCACCGGAGAAGAAAACATGAGCTCCAAACCTCTACTACTCGTCGCCTCTATCCAGACGACGAGCTCACTGGAGAAATGTATGCAACTTTGAGGATGATGTTACTGCAACAAGGAATGATATCAGTCTTTGGACCTTGAGATTCTCATGCTAAGGTCTACACACCCGTATTCGCATCCCTAAGGTCTCCTTTGGTATCCCCAGGCAGTTTCTCCTCTCGTCGCCAACCTCCAGGTTCTGCTTCTCAACCCACGACTGGTACGCAACCTTCAGGAGACCCCATCGATGACCCATGTGGTGCAAGGCCATGACAACAATGGAATTACCTCCTCATGCACCAATGGATCGAGGTCTCCATCCTCCATCGCCCAAGCAACACTACTGCACTAATCACACAAGGAAGCTATGGCACGTCAATCTACATCTGCCGATAATCGACGTGCATCATCCCTCCATGGTGGCAGCAGTTCCATCCTGGAACATTTGAGATGGCTCTGGCCTATGGGTCCTCCATAGACAGCTTTACTTTAGTCCCACTCGATGGGTGGTGCGTGAAGATTCATAGGGAATGGATATAAACGGGGTCTATAAGCAATCATTAAGGTCCATGTCCTGTAGGGGTGACCTACGTTACATGTAGGAGGGCTCTTAATTTGGCTTGAGCCTTATCAAGCTAGAGTTGGCTCAATAAGAGGCTCATGCTCACCGAGCCTGAGGCGAAGGTAGCTTTTCTAGGCTCGAATGAGCTCGAGCTCGAGTCTGAGCCCCATTGGGATTATTGACCTCGATCTCGAGCCAGGGGTTAGGCTCAACTTGTTGGGTTTGATAGCCAAACCTACTCATAGTGATAAGGTGAAAATTGAGACGATCTTAGATCAAAGGCCATCATCACCATTAGCAGCAGATGTGTGTGAGAGAGAGAGAGAGAGAGTCTGTTGTACCAGTTTGTAAGGACTATGATTTTCTATCTGAGATATGTGATACAAAATATGTTTATTTATTTCATGGATACATGGGATTTCCTTTCTTAGAAGGAACCCTTGGATAACACATTCGATTTTTGCTCCCCTGTTGATCATTCTGAGTTGTTAGCTGATGGATTGTTTGAGTTGTATTATGAGGATCATTCTAAGTTAGATTTAGAGGTGCATTTTGAGATTCCAGAGACACATTATTCTGAGATTACTGATGAGATACCTCCTGTTGACATATCCGAGCCACATGCTGATTTTTCTGAGATATTTGCTGATGATATACATTCTTCTAAGATTATTGATGAGATATTTGGACCCATTTATTGATGAGTTTTATGATATATTTGAGCTCCATGATGAGACACCCCTATCTGAGCAGAGAGCATTCATTGTCAATCTTTCCGATACAGTTCTTGCTGAGCCTACAATAGAAACGGTGGATAGTTCACTGAGTACAGATAATATACCTTCTAGCATTTGCAGAGGTTGTTGTAAAGCAGATTCAGACACCACCCGAGTTCAAGTCTTTACCCTCATCTATGAAGTATGCCTTCCTTGCAAGTACCCCCATATGTTTCTGGTCATTATTAGTTCACAGTTAACCGACGACCAGAAATCTCGCATGCTAGAGGTTCTTGAGAGAAACCACATGGATATTGGATGGGATATTTTGGATCTTCGTGGGATTAGTCCAGCTTTGTGCTCACATCATATCTACTTAGAGGATATGAATCCTAATCTATGGGATGGTTGTCATCAAAGAGATCAGAAAATGGTGTGATGCTTGCTTCATTTATCTCATTTAGGATTCTAAGTAGGTCAATCGTTGCATGTGGTCTCGAAAAAATATGGGATTACAATCGTGATGAATGACCGTGGTGAGGATATTCCGACTCGTGTATCCACTTCATGGTGTCATACATTACCAGTGCTTGAATTCAGTAACCAAGAAAGATCACTTTCCACTGCCTTTATTGACCAAATTATTAAGAGGTTGGTAGAGAAGGAGTTCTTTTATTTTTTGCATGGGTACTCAGGATACAACCAAGTTGCTCACTCTTGAGGATCAGGATAATACTGCTTTTACTTTTCAATTTGGCACCTATGACTTTAGACCGATGCCCTTTGGATTGTGTAACACCCCCAATACATTCTAGAGGTGTATGTTGGCTATTTTTGCTGACATGATGGGTAATTTTCTACAGGTATTCATGGACGATTTCTTGATCTACGAGGATATTTTTGACACATGTCTTACTCATTTATACTGAATACTTCAGAGATTTTTTGAGATAAACTTAGTGTTCTTTTAAGAGAAGAGTCACTTTATGGTGACTAATGGGATTGTACTGGGCCACGTCATCTCCAAACATGGTATGGAGGTTGACCTGGCTAAGATTGATGTGATCCCCAAGATAAAGCTGTGGTAGAATTTAAAGCAGTTGAGGTCGTTCCTTGGTCAAGCTGGATTTTATAGGCAATTCATTGGGGACCTAATTAAGATCTCGAGGACTTTGTTTGAGATTATGTGCAAAGAGAGTGAGTTTATTTTTGATGAGAAAGTCCCCCTTGCCTTTCACCAGATGAAAGTGATGGTTACTAGAGCTCATGTCCTTCAGCCACCTAATTGGTCTTACCTTTAAGATCATAACCAATGCATCAGATTATACAGTTGGAACTATTTTAGGGAAGAGACAGGATGGGATAAAATTTTCCATACACTACGCTAGCAAGACTATGGATTAGGCACAATAAACTTACACAGTTACAGATAAGGAGATGTTAGCAATAGTGTTCACTTTAGAGATGTTCTGGTCTTACATTTTGGGTTGCAGAGTTATTGTCTACACGAATCACATTACCATACAATACTTACTTGCAAGGAATGATTCCAAACCACACCTTATCAGATGGATCATTCTTCTCCAAGAGTTTGATTTAGATATTCAAGCAAAACATGGAGTGAAAAATGTTGTGGTTGATCACCTTTCTCATATTACATATACGAGTCCCATGAGCAGTTACTATTTCCTATAACAAAAACCTTTCTAGATGAGGCTATATTGTCTATTGCCTAATTCCCATGGTACTATGATATTATGAACTATCTTGTTTCCAAGAAAGTTCCTCAAGATTGGCCTACGTAGAAGGTAGATAAATTTCTATTAGATATTCATTTTTACTAGTGGGAAGATCCATACATATTTCATGAAGGTGCATATTATATTAGGAGGAGGTGTACTCCTATAGAGGAATACACCAATGTACTTGAACATTGTCCCAGATTAGAGGATAGTGGACATCATTCCGGTAAGCGTACGATTGCAAAGGTTCTTTAATGTGTCCTATGGTGGCCAACTCTGTTCAAGGATGCTACATATTATGTTAGACATTGTACCGATTGCTAGAGAATGTGAGGAATCGTTTGTTCCAAAGATACCATGTCCTTGAGATATATCTAGATTTCATATGTTTTTTATGCTTGGGACATAGACTTCATGGGACCATACTCTATCAATTAGGGATTTCAGTACATCCTTCTTGCTAAGGATTGTGTTAGTCGTTGGGTAGAGGCTATCCCCACCCGAGCCGCTTATGGTCATACCATTTGTTCCTTTCTCAAGGACAAAATTATTGCGTAGTTCAAGATTCCCAAGGTACTCATTTCAGATGGGGAAGCTATTTCATCAACTGAGAGGTCAGAAATCTAGTTGAAGAGTATGTCATTGAGCATCGTGTCACATCTTCTTCCCATCCATAGACTAAGGGCTTGGCTCAGATTTTAAATAGGGAGATCAAGACCATACTTCAGAAACTTGTATGTCTAGATAGGAAGAATTGATCTCAGATGGTTGACTCAGTTATATGGTCTTATCGGATGGTGTACGAGTCTCCATTGGGCATGTCTTCCCATAGATTGGTTTATGGAAAGCCTTGCCACTTGACAGTTGAGCTTATTCACTAATCTTTATGGGCACTTCGTGTATGCAATTTGGACTATGAAAGAGCATGCTAGAGTAGGAAAGTAGATCTGAACAGATTACTGGAATTCCGATATTTCACTTATGACAATCCACTCATGTATAAGGAGAAAGACAAGTGTTGGCATGATAGACATATTAGGAGAAAACTTTCATCCCTTATCAAAAAGTATGATTGTTTGATGCAAAATTGAAGTTGTTCCTCAACAAACTTAAAAGAAAATGGTCAGGACCATTCATTGTTAGAGTTGTGCGTGACAATGATAGTATTGTCATATATGGGTTGTCATATGACACACAACCATTTGTTGTGAATGGATAGTTGCTGAAGCCATATCTAGATCATGATACATTCATGTTCGCAGTTGATTCTATCTATTTGGTATCAGACAATGATCCTTTGACATCTTCTACGTCTGATACATCCAAAGGGCAGAGAGAGGATGAAAAGCACACAAGCACAACATTATGTAGATGCTAATTAAAAGTTTGCAAAGGACCTTGCACCTTTGGTTGAGGAGGATGTACCCGCGATGAAATGCTAACTGGCTAAAATAATTATCACTCATTGTATTATGGCCAACTATTTCCTATTTAGAACCAAATAAGTATATGTGAAGAGGATTCACTTTTAATTTATCATAGGAAAGTCCAGGGTCGAGCACAAGGACACAAGATATTAATGAATTTAATCATGCATTTATTATCGTTGTTAAGTGATATATATATATATATATGATCCTGTTCAAAAGAATAATGATAATAAAATACATCACAAAGCATGATGGATGAATTATCATGCATTTTTACTAAGTTTTTAATGCATTTTAAATAGCCACTGAGTAAAAAAGATGGAAGAGACATGCATATATCCACTTAATGCATGCCCTTAAGTTACATGTAAGATTCAAGAAATAGTTATAATAAGAATCAAGGACCAACTAAAGAGTTATTCAAATCCAATCTTCACACAATAAGAAGAACAACACATGTACACACTCTGATAAATAGATCGTTAATTAAAACTCATATCAGAGAATTAATCATGCTAAGAGAATATCTTCACAATGAAATTTAAATCACATCAATTGGATCCATAATGCTCAAGTTATTCAACAATTAATGTAGGGCATATATGTAATAAAAATTTAAATAAAAATAACAAAAATCATCACAAATAAGTCCACGTAAGGACTAAAGTACAAATACTAAAAACCTGATGCCCAATTTATTGTTGACCCTTTGTACATGGGTATTTTTATAATTCTGACAAATTGGCATGACAACACTGCAATTTACCCAAGGTCATATGTGTTAGGCACGTGTGACCCAAGCTCAACTTTAGGTGCATGGCTCGGTCCATGTGGAAGTGTCGGGTGCTTTGACTCTGGTTCGATGAATTTCAAGGATCCAAGCTTGGGATCTGTCAATATGGCTAAAGTTTGGTGATCTGATTATCCCCAATTGGGGTTAATAGGATGGCACATGTATGCTCGATGCTCCTCCCTCATCCTTGGACTTGTGGTAGCATGAATTGGAATCATACTAACTCCTACATCTTTCTCCAACATGTTGTGCTTCTCCTAAAGGTTGAGGAAGAGAGAGGGAAAGGTCAAAAAGGTCATCATTGGTCGGGAAGGCTGTGAGGGGCTCTGTAAATGGTTGTCGACATATATTCATTGGATGCAGAGCTCCAAGTTATGGCTCCTCCAATTTGAGATCATTGAGAGACTTCATCACTTGCATATGTTAGAGATATATAGCCGAATCATATTCAAGTGTGTGCGTGATGTGAGTGAGTTAGGTGAAGGTTGATTCGTGTGAAGAAGGTAGTGACCGTAGTGGGTTCTCCACCATTGCTAGAGGAGAAGATGAGTGCAGGTGGTAGTGATGATCAAACAAGGATCACAATGAATGGATACTTCTGCGTGGTTGATTGATCCTTGGTGAAGGTTGAGGATGGGTGCAACACGGGTGATGGTGATCGTACATGATGTGAAAAATAAAAGAAAACTTAATTAAAAAACAAAACATAACCTATCTAAATCTTGAAGAAGGTCACAAATGGACGATGGGCTTGAGTCTTCATCGACTTCAGGGTCGTCACTTAATCCTTAAGCCTTCATGGGAAGCTCAAACAGTCATCTGAGATGCTATGTCATGGCTTGAATGCCATGGGTCAACATCAAAACTGCTAACATCATTGAGGCCTTAACCTTATGTCCTCTTGTTGTCACAACGGGACTATGGAAGAGTGGGGTAGAGTTCTTGTAAGGGTAGACAAGTGGAATTTGTGGTGGAGGATGAGTATTTGAAATAGGCGATGAAGGAAGTTGTCATCACCAGGAGGTGGTTTCAACCACCTGTAGATTCATGGAGGCTAGATGGATATGGAGGTTAGGGTTTGGGCGAAGAAGCTGGATGCGAGGGGTAGTAGTTGGTAACGGAAGCTGGGTGGAAAGAGGACTAAGGAAGGCGGAAAAAAATTGGGAAGGTAGATGGTTTTGCTTCATCGGAACACTTGGAGAATGAGTGAGAGGGAGACTGAAGATGGCTCTGGAGCATCTGATCAAGATCACAAAACTAATTACTAGGTATTGCTCAATGAATGCGAAGCTCTTATTAGATAGAGTGGGTGGTTAGGAGAGAGGCGCTGATGAGCCACTACGATCTCATTTGATCCAAGGATTAGATGGTGGCTAGAAGAGGCATGTATGAAACAGTCTGAGTCATCTAATCTAATTATTAAATGACCCTAATAAAGTGTGACCAGTTTAAAAGGAAGCGAGTCACATAGCTAAAATTGCACACACCACATATCCCAATTAAAATTCAAAGAATTAAATGAAAGTTAAATATAAAAATTAGTTAGAAATTTATTTGTAAAAAGTATTCAATGTGATAGTTGTAGATCTGGTTGAGATCTACAAATTTCATGTAGAACTCAAGATAAGATTACATTATATATACATACTAATTATTTTATAAGTATTTTTAACAAATAAAAATACTCTCTTTTATCTATTTTTGTTATTTTTTTGGAATATTAATTTAGGTTTAATGTTAAATTAACTATGGATAATACTAGACTAATTTTTATTAATGAAGAAACACATAAGATATGTGCACAATAGTACATATATAACTACAATAATTAGGGTTAATTATTTACAGAGAGATATTTATTAATTAATGTTAATTAATTATTAATTAGATGAAAGAGCTCAAGCTAAAGATATAATAATCGATAAATAACATGATAAATCAGGGATTATCAACCAGCATTAACATTCCCCAACCTGTAGTAGACAAAAAGTAATTTAAATTCGAAGTTATGTCATAACGATTCATGTATAAAGAACTCAGTTTCTTTGAATAAAAAGAAGTATGTTTTAATATATGATTCTGATTCTTCATCATCTTTGTATTCTCATCATTCAATCCCTTTCCTATGTGCTCTAACGGTAAGAAAGCACATCAATAAGAAGATTAAAAAAGATGCTGCTAAAATGGCACAATTTTGTCATGAAAACATCATGATTAAGGTGTCATTTGATAAGTACGTGTCAAGTAATCATGCATTTCGAAATTATCTTAAGGTGAGATGCACACCTATTAGGGTAAGCAGGAAGAAATCGGGAAGTCAAGAAAGTACTCATGTCTTAATAGTATCCACTACTTACTATATCAAGAATCAACAACAACCGAGAAAGAAAAGAGGAATAGAGTCATATTAATTCCATTGCAATTGCATGCACTCTCCTACATAAAAAATGTTAAATTAACCTACTACCTTTAGCCTTGTATGAGAGAGTGGAGTTATGACCTCTACACAAATTAAGAGCCTTACTCTAGCTCGTAGACAAGTCAATAAAAAGGCCTAAGGGTGAGGTTAAGAATGTTATCAAATCGGGGACAAGAATACACAGTGGACTTCACTATCCTTGATATGGAAATCCTGGTAATTGGATAGAATCTCATATCATTCGAGGGTGTCATTTACTTAGGGCCGTCGAAGCTTCATTTGACTATTAAACTATGATGATGTCGTTCCGTTGTCAAGGTAGATAAGTGAACCTTGCGATGCAGCGAACACAACGACAAAAACATGACACTGAGATCATAATAGATTACTCATCTTCTGAGGTAGAGCAGAGAGTGATAGGCACAGTTGGGCAATGGAAACATACCCAATCCGTACTAAGTGAGACCCTCTCATATGGAGAGGAAAACGTTCATGATGTAGTTTGCCAAGTGTTGCCAAGCTTCTTAATAGATGCATTCCTCTACTCCATTGATGACACATACGTCTCTATGAACTTGTTGGTTTCCATCTTTCACGGAACAATTAAGGTTTGATAATGATGAGTCAGACATGTCTTTAACCAAACTACTGAATCTTTGGCGATCTGACTCAAGAAACATTAAAGTTGGTGGCAAGCACAACATAAAAAGACCCACCTTTATGAAGCACGGGAGCAGATTCAGGTATGGTAGAACCTGATTTACTTGATGATAAATCTTTGCCAAAGTTGAAATCATTGACTCCTACATTAAAGTACACCTTTGTTATGGGACCCCATAATAGATTCCATATCATCATTAGTTCTAAGTTAACTTTAGAACATGAGTATAAGTTGTTGAAAGTTTTAGAGAAGAACCGTAAGGCAATAGCTTGGGAAGACTTGAATCTTCTGGGAATTAACCATGCTGTCTTCTCACACCACATATATATTGAGGATAATGCTAGACCTTCCCTGAATGTTAAAGAAGACTGAATCCAAATCTAAGGAAATTTGTGAAGAAAGAAAATGATAAATGTTGTGGAGCAGGCTTTATATTCCCCATCTATGACTCCAAATGGGTGGCCCCACTACATGATGTCCCTAAGAAGTCAAGAATTTAGATGGTCACCAATGAGGATGGAGTAGAGATCATGACATGATTATCCACATCGTGGTGTGTTTGTATTGACTACAGACACACTAACATCATGATCAAGAAAGACCACTTTCCCTTGTCGTTTAATGATCAGATTTGGAGAGATTGGTATGGAAATAGTTCTTCTATTTTCTTTACAGGTACTTAGGTTGCAATCAAGTAGCCATCACCCCTGAAGATCAAGAAAATACCCCATTTACATGTCTATTTGGCACATATGCATTCAAGCATATGTCATTCGGGCTTTGAAATGCCATGCACTTTTCGGTGATGCATTTGTTATATTTGCCGAGATGGTGGGTGATTTCATGGAGGTCTTCATTGATGATTTCTCGGTCCATGGTGATTCTTTTAATTCATGTATTATACTCAGAGCGATTATTCAAAAATGTAGGGAGGTAAATACGATGCTCTTCTGGAAAAAAGTCATTATGTGGTTCAAGAGGGTATCATGTTATGGCACGGCATCTCTAAAAAGGGAATGGAGATTAATGCTGCCATTGTAGATGTGATTAAGAAACTTGATCTACCAACCAACATCAAGTTAGTGCGTTCATTTTTAGGACATGTTGGATTTTATAGGAGAATTATGAAAGTTTTTTTTTAAAACTGCCCATCCACTCACTAAGATTTTAGGAAAAGACACGGGGTTCATTGTAGGTCATGGGTGTCTTGAGTCCTTTGAGCTCTTGAAAAATAAGATAATTGATTCGCCTATTTTACAAACTCCTAACTGGTCTCATCCCTTTGAAATCATGACTGATGCATCTATTTTTTCTATAGGAGTTGTGTTAGGATAGAGGTGAGAAGGGATACCATTTGCATTACACTATGCAGGTAAAGTTTTAGATCATGCACATAATAATAGGAGTTTTGTTAGGATAGAGGTGAGAAAGGATATCGTTTGCATTACACTATGTAAGTAAAGTTTAGATCATGCACATAATAATTATATGGTTACTAAAAGAGAAATACTCGCAGTAGTTTGGGCCCTAGAGAAATTCATATCTTATATATCAGGATCCAAGGTGACATTATACATTAATCACACATCTATTCAATATTTAATGGAAAAGAGGGACGTGAAGGCACATCTTCTTAAATGGAACTTATTGCTCCTGGAATTTGATTTGGAGATTAAGGATAAACTTGGATTTAAGAATGTTGTAGCTAATCACTTAATCCCATATTGAAAATTAGCAATCTCCTAATACCAAGCCTTTTAGAGAGACTTTCCCAGACGAGTCAATTTGAGTTATTTACTCATTCCCTTGGAATGCCAACATTGTGAACTACCTCGTTTCAAAGAAAGTTCCCCAGGGTTGGAATATGAGCAATATTTACCGATTGAAGTCAAATCAGAGGAAGTACCATTGGGAGGATCCATTCCATTTCTTTGAAGTACTAGATTGTGTCTGGAGAAGGTGTATTCCTTAGGAAGAATACAAGAGTGTTCTTACTCAATGCCATACTCTGGAAACAAGAGGGCACCACTCGAGAAAGCATACCATGCACAAAGTTCTCCAGTGTGGATTTTATTGGCCTACCAAGATTCTAGATGCATTTGATATTGTAAGGTCATACCCAATCTGTCGGAGAATGGGAGGGACAATTGGATGTAGAGATGAGATGCCCATGTAACCTGTGATATTTTGTGATGTTTTTGATATATTTGGCATTGATTTTATGGGTCCCTTTCCCAATAACAATGGAGACAAGCACATTTTATTGGTAGTTGACTATTTATCGAGGTGGGTGGAGGCTATCCCAACCTGAATCACAGATATCAAGACTGTCTGTAAATTTGTGAAAGATCTTATTATTTTTGGGTTCAGAGTTTCAAAGATACTTATCTTAGATGGGGGTCGCCACTTTGTGAATCGTGAGAAGAAAATCTCAGCTAAGGACTATGGAATCGAGCATAGCATTACTAGTACTTTCCAACCACGAACTAATAACATGGCAGAGGTTTCAAACAAAGAAGTTAAGAACATATTACAAAAGCTCATCTGTCCTGATAAGAGTAAATGGTGACAATTGTTGATCCAAGTTCTTTGGGCTTATCTGTCTGCTTCCAAGACTCTATCCGAAACTTCAGCTTTCAGAATGATCTATGGCAAGACATGCCTTTTGTTTGCTGAATTAGTTCATAAATCTGAACGGACAATCAAAAAGATAAATTGGATTTGTCACCTTGGGAGGCGTTATGGAGACTTGAATATGAATGAAATCATAAAGATATGAAACTGAGTGTATGACAACAGTTTGATTTATAAGGACAAAGTTAAAAAGTGGCGTGATCAGCACATTTGATGTAAGAACTTTGTCCTAGGATAAAAGGTATGGTTGTCCAACGTGAAATTAAAAATCTTCTTGTCTCCTCTTCTACTCTCTCCTACTAGTGGGCAGAGAACCACCAGTCTCGGCTCTTGGGTGCATCAAATCTCTAAGAAAATCCTCCCTCGATAGATGGACCCTCACAACAAATTCAAACAAGAAGCTGGTCCAAATAATCTTAGATAAAAATAGAATAAAGAGAGAAAATAAAGTGAATAATAGCAAAACAAGCTAAGCAAACTGCTCTATGCACTGCAAATCGATGCTACCCAACAATGATGCCAATTAATGAGGTGATCTGGATGAAGCACCTAACATCTGATCTTAGAGGGCATGCGGTACGACAAGTTGGATCCGACAATTGCTGCATCAATGCCTCTCTCAGCTTTCGGTACCCAAATCAAATCTCCTCAATCAACAATTAACCTAAAATGATGATTAAACAATATAAAGGAGTGAGCTAAAGTTTATTATACCCTACAAAAATGTGTACAATGGATAAGTAGTAGGAGTCGAACAACAGGGAAGCACACGAGGTAGAGCAAGAAAATGAATATACTACTTAGCGATTTTTTGTAATTTAATTTTTAAATGTTTTAGAGGGTTTTAATTTATAATTTTGTATCTTTCTGATTTTTAAAATTTTAGTTTTGATTTTAAAATTAAAATTTAGGTTATAGAAAAAATATACTATATAGAAAAGGAATAAAAATATGTGTTCTGGAGTTTTAAAATATAGTAAAGAAAGTAAAACAAATATAAATAAAATATATTTATGTTTTTTAATTTTTCTTTATTTTTTCTTATTTTTTCATGATTTTTGAGAATTTTGATGGATTTTTAATCGAGGAAATACACAAAATAAAAAAATAGAATATACAAGAATTTGAAGAGGTATTAATAAATATCTATCAAATAAGATTTAAATGAATTTAATTTTTCCTAGGTACTAGATAGTATAAAGAAAATTCAAAAACTTAAAACATCTTTTTGTATTTTTCTGTGAATTTTTGTAATTTTTATAAGATTTTCTATATTTTGTAGTTTTTAAAAGTTTTTATTCATATTTTACAAAAATATTTGAACAGAAGATAAAATACAGCTAAATAGACATACATGAAGTTTTTATTTTTCCACGACTTTTCATAATTTTTAATAATTTTAAAATTCTAAATAGTAAAAAATGCAATGTTTTTGAATTTTTATAATAGAAAATAATTTAAATTGATTTGTGAAGAATATATGTGATAAATATGGTTCCAAGCACTTAAGATAATTTTCTTATAACTTTTTGATGTGAAGTGATAATTTTAATGAACAAAATGCAAGTGCAAAATTAAATAAACTATATAGGGACCTAGTTGTAATTTAACAGAAGTTGTAAATTATTTTATAACATTTAATAAAATCCAATGTATTCATGCAATTTTCATATAATAAAAATATAATACACATTGGCAACAATATAAATGCAAAAATATAAAATAATAGGGTCAAGTTGCAAATTATCCAAAAATATTTATATTGATATTCAAAGTTCTACACCAAATAATAATCTACAACCCTAAGAAGATACACACAAAATACATGCCCTCACACATATACAAGCACGTGAGATGAGAATTGGACTAAGGGTAATATAAATAAAGTTTGGTGCCTCTCAAGTGCAAATATTACAAAAATTGTACAACAGTAATTGAAAATTTAAATACTAAACTATAACTACAAAATGATGGGGATGTAATATGCAAAACACCTTCAACATGCATGTTCGCGGATGGCGGAGATGGATCCACTTTTCCATGTGGCTTGTGTAGAATAAGGGATGATGCTTCGCTGATGAAGGGTGTAGAATATATCCCACCCTCTAATCTGGCGATGTTGGTGCGTTGAATCCAACAATTGTCGTACACCTAGATCTTAAGGCATTATCCAAAGACTTTGAGCAAATCAGAAAGAACAACTCAAGAAACGCTGGGCGTTGAACTTCAATCGAGCCTCTGTGCGATCCTGTCAGCCTCCCGAGCTACTATGGTACTCAAAACAATCATGGGATGATTCCTCAACAGAAAGATAGATCAAAAAGGTCTGGATCACATCATAGGGGGTCGATTCAACACTCAAAAGACATCTCTTCCTGCACAAAAAACTGCATGGATCAAGGGAGAAGTCCCTCAACCTGATGGTTAGCAAAAAGGGTTGGATGGTGTGGGCAGAGGTGCACCGACAAAGTGTGAAGAACGAGCACTGATCTCCCTGATCCGTACAAGATCAATGGTGGATACTAGATCGAGATGACAAAGGATGAAGCTGAAGCTGTGAGGATGCTTAGATAGTCGGACAATGGTCGAAAATGGGTGGAATGGAGGCCAAAGCTTAGAGCTCTAACGAACTTTGATTTTTATTTTAATTGTTAAAGGATGAAATTAAATTAAATAAAAGGCAAGACTATGCTACTTGTACTCCTAGAAATTGAAAAACTGAAGAAAAATAGAGCTCGTCTGCTTGATGTGGTCGGGAGAAGAATCTCTTGGAGAAGGACTCCAACGATGATGCAAATTAGGTGGCTCCACTCAGTGTGACTGAGGACAAGCTCTGATGATGATTTTTGGGGAGAAATTCTGGTATAAAGGATTGAATTCAAAATTTTAGGTAGAGGATATATTATATACATGGTCGTCTAAAAGAGGATCTTTGATTAGGGTTCTTACGCAACTCAATGGTTGACTTGATTCGATCTTTGATTCGTGTAAAGGTCGATGATTCTGTGAAGGCTTTTCATGAAGGATTTGAGTAGAGATCGGGCTAGATTCAAGTCCCAAAAATTGGCGAAAAGAGGTAAACGCATAGCATAGAACTATCTAAGAGAGGGGCAAGTCAATTGACCCAGGTCAACCAATGTTGCCCCCTCATTCGTTCACGTCAGGTGCTTAAAGATAAAATAGAAAGAAAATTAGAAGTAAAAAGAAAATAAAATAAAAAATTATTTTACTGAATAAAATTTAAAACATAAAAGTTGTTTCTTATTTTTTGTTATATTTTTAGGTTATTTTAATTTATTTTTATTGACATATTTATTAGAGGTTAATTTTTACAAGTGTAATTATAGGTATATATATGTGTCTGTATGTGTGTGTTGTGTATTTTTTTTATTTTGCATTTAGATATTATTATTATGTTCCCATATTTTATATATTTATATTATAATTAAATACTTATTAACACATTTTTATTTTTATTTTGAAATAATTTACATACTTAAATAAATAGATGTATGCATATTATAGATATTCTATACCTATGTATTTTATTCTATTATTTACTTTAATGCATTTTTTTGTATTTTTTAATTTTTTTTATTTAATGTTTTTAGTTTTAACATATTTCAAGTAATATTTTACAT
This sequence comes from Ottelia alismoides, assembly GCA_037367405.1. Taxonomy (NCBI): domain Eukaryota; kingdom Viridiplantae; phylum Streptophyta; class Magnoliopsida; order Alismatales; family Hydrocharitaceae; genus Ottelia; species Ottelia alismoides. The sequence goes on from JAZKJV010009799.1 coordinate 171,094, forward strand.
TTATTTAAAAATATAAAAAGAGTAAAATATTAATAATTAAATAAATGAATAAAATGTATAAGTATATAGTACATTGGGACCTAAAAAGCTTACTTTTGTATCTTAACTCATATTTTAATGAAAAAACTTCACTAGATAACTAATTTAGTTTAGAGTACAATAAAGGTGAGTTTGGTCAATTTTGAGTTCATATGGAAGAGATATTGATCATTGAAGTTTTGTTGCAACCTTTTCATTAGTGTGTCCAAGTCATATTGTACCTTATTTGTATGTGCAATTCTTTTTACATTTCCCTATACATTTATGTGTACATGTTTTTTTGAAAATATCTTTACTTGAGGTGCATAAGAGTGTGTATAGATTAGTGTAAGTTTGGTTGTTTATTTTGTGTATTGGGCACTTAGGGTTTCTAGGTGTTTGTGTTATTTTGTTTATATATGTTTGCCCTTATGTACCCCTACTTTATTCCTTGTCGACCAAGTAAATATTGACTTAGTCTCGGGGTTCAGGGTCAGTTAGTATTTACAGTCCTTCCTTTATTTTCCTTTTCTTTCTTTATTCATATATTTTGTATTTAAATACATGTATGTATGTACTATTTACAACCAACAATCAGTGTGTTAATTTGTACAACTTAGATATATTTACATGTATTTATATTGGGATTTAAAGATAAATAAAGTATTAAAGTTGAATGAATGGGTATTCATCAATCCCCCACTCTAATAAAATTTAGGATTGACTGCAATCTTGAACATTTCTCATTATCTGGTGCTTATTCCAAGACTGATCGGGGTATGTTTCCAATTGCATACCAAGAAGTTGGTATGGATCTCGTGTAATAAGATTCTGAATCATAAATGGCTCCTCAAAAAGGGAAGGCACTGCAAGTAAAGAAAAAAGAGATAAACACACATATGCTCACCTCAATTCATGCAATTTAGCAATAATTGACCGCACAGGCTAAGACACAGGTTGCCTTTCACAAAATGTTAATGGAGATGAGGAGGGACATATAGAACAAAGAAGGAAGAGAAGAAAACCAGGCATATGGACACCATGGAGGAAAGTAAGAGAGGAGAGAAGTACTGAAACCAACTCTGAAAAAAACATATAATCCTGGAGCTAGTCAACTTACATAGTGGATCTACATCCCATAGATCCACGGTCATTTTGAACTCAGACTACAAATACTCTCCCTCTCTCTCTCTCTTGTGCTAGCATTCCACAACAATACAAATAAATAACCATACATCCATTTGCATCATTTTAACAACATTTGTGGAACCATGCACTACCCAACATAACCTTAGATGCAGTTAAAATGATCGCCTTCCCATTTAGACTTCAAGACAAGGCTCTGTACCGGATTAATCACTTGTGGAAAGTGGTAAGGACCTGGGAGGAGCTGAAATCCGCTTTCCTACACAAGTATTGTCCATTGGATCGTCTTATGAAAAAGGATTTGACTTAGTGTCTAATAAGCTAGAAAAGTAATCACTGTGTTGACAAACCCTTAGTCAATCAACAATCAACCCACGATATAGATGAATCGATCAAGTGTGTGTGAGTCAAATTTTATTATAGCTTTACTATAATATGTATATATGAAAATATGGAAGACCGTCGAACATGGGAAGCGTAACGAGGATAGACAAAATTATTATTAATTAATGCCAACTAATAATATTTTAAGATTTTTAGCTTTTCATATTTTATGTCTTTTTTCTCTTTATATTTCTGTTGATTTGAAAGTTTATTTAAATTTTTAAGATTTTTAATATTTAATATGCTTTAAGTTTTTTATTTTTTATTTTTTATACTTTCTTTTCAATTTTGAAAATAAGATAAATATTAATAACGATATAGATAATATAAACTATATGGACACTATAAAGAGATAAATGTCTTTTTAGATATTTTAAATAGGTCAAATAAAGTCAAAATATATGAAATAAATTAATTTTGGTTTTACTATTTTTCTCTATTTTTGATAATTTTTTGGTATTTTTCTATCTTTTATGGATTTTTAATGTTTAAAATACACAAAATAGTGAGTAACTTAAATCCTGAAACATGTTTAAGGTTTTAAAAATAGATATCAGATCTAAAATAACCTAAACTAATTTGAATATATATTATATATATAAGGAAAATTGGAAAGAGAGTGTATTTTTTGATTTTCTAGATTTTTGATAATTTTTCATAATTTTTTAAAGATTTGTTATAATTTTGTATTTTTATATGATTTTTAGATATGTGTCAAAATATACAGAGATACAGCTACTGTGATTCTTTGGAATATTTGGACATGTTCGAATTTTTATGGTTTTTAATTGTTAAACCAGAGAAGTTAGCATGTTTTCATTTTTGGTAAATAAGAAAATAGATTTAAATGCCAAATCAAATGTATGTGATAAATATATATTCAAGGAATTTAATGTAATTTTCATATAATTTTATACTAAAGGATACATTTAATATGAATTAATTATAGGAAATAAAATAAATCAGCAGAGTAGGGACCAAATTGCAATATCTGGAAATATTTCATGCATTTCAATATTAAAACAAATTTCAGGGGCCAAACATGCTAAATAACCAATATATAAAATATTAAGCACCTATGTAGGACTAAAATGCAAGTATCTAAAGTTCTAGGTACCAAATAACAAAATACCTAAAGTTATTACCCGTAGCATAATAGTTGTAGTATATAAAATGAAATACAAAATGTGAAAGGGATAACGTGCAAAATACCTAGGCACCTCACATGGAGAGCCATATGAGGTAACCTAGCATGGATCTAAGTGCAAATATTACATGTTCAGATGGTTTAATAGCAAATGATCCAACTTATTTTATATAGCAAAAAAAGATTAAGAACTAAGTGTAAATACAATTTTGTGCAAGGTTAAAGCAAAATACACCGACGCTTGTTTGCTATCAGATGGTGGATCTCATTCCACTTATGGATGAACAATGTACATGCAAATCTTGGAAATAAGGCAACTCTACCACTATGTCTTGGAAATAAAAGCTAAAAATATTCTAAGAATTTAAAAATATAGTTGATAAATGATTCTAACCTATGCCTTCACATGTTCGGAACTAGGAGGCACCTCAACCTAAAACTAAATTCTCCTAAAGTAGGGAGGTTGAAACGTCGCTCCTTCTCCTAGCCAACGTCTGAGGGGCCATTGTTGTCACCTAGGCACTCTCTCTCTCTCTCTACTAGACTTAACAAAGGATGAATCGAGCTCCTTGAGCTCAAGTGTGATATATGATGCTATTAAATGTGATAATGGATATAATTTGACCTAGGATTTGTGTGTGGTCCAATGTAGATGAACGCCATTGGTTAGTCAGGCCAGAATCAGAGTTGTTTAGCGTACACTTTTCATGAAGGGTGGAAGGTCAAACGATGAAGTCAGTGGTGACAATAGGGCAAACCCAGCTATGGATGGGTCTGACAAGGGCTCTCGTGTAAAGAAGGGGGGTTGACCCGGGTCAACCCTTCCTTGATTCTGATTGGTCCACGTTCCCTACAAGAGGACAAAATACCACTTAAAGAGGAAATTTTGTAAAGTTAAAATATAAAATGATTTTATTAACAAAAGCTCAAAACTTTAAAGTGGTTCCTTATTTATCAAACTATTTTTAGGTGATTTTTATTTATTTTAATCAACCTTTTTAATAGTTTATATTATGTACATTCTTACTTTATAGGTATTTGTACCTATATATTGTATTATTATTTTATTATTTTATATATAGTATGATCTGAGGTAAAATGGGGCTGCCCCCAGGGAGTAGCCAACTTGGCTACAACCACCCCTATTTTTCCCTCATTTTTTTATTTTTTTGGAAAATAAAAGTTTGTATATTCATCATTATATCCCTCTCACATTCTATTAAAATTTCGTCAGAAACAGAGACTCCTAAGCCCTCCATCCAGACGTCATTTTTTTAACGGTCGCATGATTTTTTAAATCGACCATGTTTGGATGGAGGCCGTAGGAGTCTCTGTTTCTGACAAAATTTTAATAGAATGTGAGAGGGATATAATGATGAATATAAAAATTTTTATTTTCCAAAAAAATAAAAAAATGAGGGAAAAATAGGGATGGGAGTAGCCAAGTTGGCTACTCCCTGGGGGCAGCCCCATTTATCTCTATTTATAATATATTTTAATCTGCAATTATATATTTTTATGGGATTTTTATTGTTTGGTTTAAATGTACAAATAAATATGTATACTTAAAATATATGTATCTTATAATTATGCATTTAGTTTGTAATTATTTTTGGTATTTTGAATGCTTTTAATTTTATTTATATTTTATATAGGTGTCAAATAATATGTACATAATCAAAAACTATAAAGAAGTTAAAAATTTCAAAAAATAATATATTGGGTTTATATACAAAAGTATAAGCACCATGATACCCAAATTAGTTGGATTTTGTATCTTGACTCCAATTTAAATGAAAAACAATTTTATAGATAATTTAATTTGAAATGTAATGGAGGTGATTTTGACAAATTTTGATTTCATATGGAGGAGATATTAATAAATGAAGTTATGTTTGTGGCTTTTTCAGCTGAGTGTACATATTAGCTTGTGCAAGATCTATATTTTCCAATAATTTTCTATTTTCTACACATTATTATGAACATATTTGTCGTTGAAAATATTTCTATTTGAGGTATGTGTGAGTGTGTATAAAATAGTGTAAGTATAGACTATATGAAGTATATTGACCATTAAGGATATTACGATTTTTTTACATTATTTAGCCCTATCTCCCCCAACTTTATTCCTTGCCGACCTAACCAATCTTTGACTAGGTCACAAGCTTTAGGGATAGTCATTATATTTCCTACCTAATTTATTTTTATTTTCTTTTCTTTATCCTTTTATTTTAGGTTTAAATACAGATATTTACACACTATTTACATAGCATTTTTAGGATGTTAATTCAAGCAAGCTAGTGATAATTACATGTATTTTATTAGGGATTTAAACAAAAATAGGAGAATAAAGGTGAATGAATGGTTATTCATCCCCCAATACTTACCTTTGTTAGTCTTAATAAGCACTTACTAGGAAAATGAGTGATGAAAGGTAAAATAAAGAAATGTAAAATAAAGAACTTAGAATAATTATGATGCTTGAACTTATCTTCATAAATCAAAGTTTGTGGCTTAGGCAGTCCTTTGGATTGTTAGTTTGTCTGAACCTAATTGATAATAGTATTTCAAACTTAATTGCCCTCAAGTTCCAGAATTCTCTGTTCAGTTCACCTCAATAATCCTGTCAGAACAAGTCTTCTCATACGCAAACTATTATGCCTATGAAACTCACTTGTATAGTGTATGTGAAATGTAGCTCCCCACATCTGAAGTTGCAAAGAAACATTCTTCAGCAAGGTATCCCAGTTCCCCAATTTAGCTGCTCTTTGCTTGAGGAGCGGGGTATTTCCTTCTATGATCAATTGAAACCGGCTCAAAGAAGAGGGCGAAGAGAAAGAAGAATGGACTGTGACTATTGTAGTCACATTTCCTTTCAAGCTTCACAAGTGTATCCAATTCGCCAACTATAGGAAACCTTGTAACTTTGAAGAAGCACAAGAATTGCATATTGATACATATCTCTAATGGAAACGATTTTTCATTGACTTTGTACCCATATATTTTATGGATTTTTTATTTTACACTTTTTTATGTTATATATAGTGGCATTTACATAAAGAAGTTTTCTTCTTTATCAAGTAGACTATTCATATTTTGAAGCTTTATTGCAACCCACGTTATCCCGTCTTTAGACGTCCATGCAACTATATCGAGTTAGGGTGCATTGGCCTCCTACCGAGGCAGCGTGTTTCCACACGTGTTCTTCTCAAGATAAAGAATTATACCCTCCACCACCTCATCTGAGTTGAGCTATTTATAGAGTGCTTTGTCCATGTTAGACCATTGTCGATAATAGTCATGCGTGTGTCTTGAAATATTCTAATTTGGCTAGTCAAGGTAACATCAGAACATAGTCCATTGGACTCAGAGAATTAAGTCACATTGACCTGAAAAGTCTTATTCCCAGTTCAAATAATATTCATGTGAAATTATGTGGATTAAGGTCTAAACTAAGCTCTCTAGCTAGATTGTCTACATCATTTTGAAAAATGCTAATGCAATGCAAGATATTTTTGTACAGCAAAATTTCTGATTATGAGCTTTTTATGAAGTTTTTCAAAAAGTTTTACATTTTTTAGTTTTGAAGATTTTTAATTTTTAGGAGTTTTTTAAAGGGTTAGTAAATTACAAAAATTCACAACCATTTACAAATATTTACAAAATGATATTTTCAATGGTTTGCAAACATTTCTCAAAGATTTTTCGAAGGTTTTCAAAAGATTTTTTCAAATATTTCACAATCATTTTTCAAAATCATTTGCAAAACATTTTCAAACCTAGTTTTACAAAAAAAATTCAAAAAACTTTTACACATATTTACAAGAGATTTATTTTATACCCTTACCCATTGTATTATAGCCATATTATTGAAAATACAAAAAAAGTACAAGTTATGGGTCATATATATACCATATATATGACTCCCTATACTTAGCTCAAACTATGTCGTTATAGTGTCCAAGGATCAACAAAGGAAGACATCACTCATGCTAAGTATAAAACAATACTATACTGCAATGACTCAATAAAAGAATAAGAAGTCAATTGTCTCCATGTACTTAGGATTAATTAATCCCATTCATAGAAGACTGTACACTAAGCAGTGATAATCGAGTGTTAGAATTTATAAAATATCCCTAAGTACGTGATATAATATCAACGAGTTGAGAGACAAGCGAGAGAATGAAAAGAAAAACTGAATTTACCCATCCCCCTTATAGTAAGGATGAAGTACAATCTAAGTATATCAATGATGAAAGGGATGAATGAATAAAATAGTAGAAAGAAATAAAGAAAAAGAAAAGAAAAAAAGGTATCTTTTGTAGCTCACTTGTCTGAATCTGCTCATGATGTAATCTCTTCTTGAAATATCACTTCGACTGAATCAACAATGGATATCAATGTTTCTTGCTCGATGTATGAATTCGGCAACTGTGCATTGACTACAAACAGTTGTGCATCATATGACAACTCAGATATTAGGATGCTACCATTGTCACACAAGTTCTTCACTAAAATGACATTTTCCACTTAAAATGACATTTTCCACTTGCTTTTTAATTGCCCAGTAATATTTTTGACTTTGCTCAAATAACCATACCTTCGGATCAGGATCGAAAGTCTTCCAATTAATATACGTGTCATGCCATCATTTGACTTTCTCCTTAAACATCAGCTTGTTAGCATAGGCATAGTCTCAGAATTCTAGGAGTCTGTTCAGATCAAGATTTCAATTTCAACCACTAGTTTGTGAGATGAAATTGTAGATGTTGATGTCTAAAGTGATTTATGAATTAACTCAAGGGGTAGATGGCATGGCTTCTAATAAACAAGAACGTATGGATACATATCCAATGGGGTTTTTGTAGGAGGTATGATAAACCCATAGAACAAAATCAAGAAGTTGAGACTAGTTCTTCCTTTCTAGCCATACAAGTTTCAGCAAAATTGTTCCGATCTCCATGTTTGAAAGTTCAACCAAAACAATTGGATGGCGGGCATGATGAATCTGCATTTCATCATTTTTACTCATTTATTTTAGCTTAAAATACTTTATAAAACACCTGTTCATATGAATAAATATATATTCTTACTAATCTGCATCTTTGTATAAATATTGTATATTTATCACCTTTTAACCTAAAATAAATAAAGAAATCAAGGAAAATAAAGAAAATAAAATACTGCTCATATGACATATCGCCTAGATTTCACTTGACTCTAATTGGATCATGCCTAGAGCAATCTTACTTAGTTCGTTGAACGATTCTGTGGATTATTTAAATACAATGGAATAAAAATGAGGAGAATATTAAAAGGGGTATTATTTGCATAAAGTGGAATAAAAGAGTAAACGACGTAATGCCTGAACCTTAATCGTCACTTAAGTTCAGAATCACTCTCAACACAACCACACAAAATAGAATACATAAAGTCCTTTTTTACATAGTGAGATCTTAATCGAGAACCGTTGTAAATTGGACAATTAATTGCAACACAATTACTACAAAATAAAGTACATAACAAAAGTAGCTATTTAATGAACTAAAATTTCTTCTGAGTACAACTTGCTTCGCGGTCTCTTCAGCTGAAGCTCCTAGCTTTCACAATCCTCCGAGTGTCGTTAGATCTGTGATCCTTGTCACAAAGCAACCAAATGTATCAAATATCTACTTAGAATAATTAAAGCAAATCAAATGACTTAAATAGGTGAAAAATACATACAAAAATAAATCAACAAATCAATATAGTAACTTAACTCAAAAACTCTAAAAATTACAAAAAATAAAAAATCAACACCAAAGATAATCAAATAACATGTCATGTTCCTGGCAATGCCTCCATCTGATGAATCACAAATACACTAATATATCATGCACTCATTATAGCATGGGCCAATTTGCACTTAACAGAACCAAGTCAAATATCTCCATAAAGAGGACTCATATTTTAATTTATAATATTGGAAGTCCTAGGTCAAACATAGAGATACGATCAACTATTAAATTAAACCTAAGTGCTAATTAATTATTTCATTGATTAAAAGGTCTTATGTTAAGAACAACGCAGGCACACACAAAGAGCAATACAAATTTTTTCAAACCATTTTTATGCATTTATTTAGAAAATGACACAGAATTATTCAATGAACAAATGAAGACATATAACACAAAGATATATTCATGATTATGTAATAAAATAGTTGTGATTTTATTTTTAATTAATGAAAACCCAATGTCATTCAGAATTAATTCAACCAAAGAATAACTTAAATTAATTCAATATGAAGAATGAATAGTCAAAATTTATCAGCTAAACTTAAATACGTGAAAAGTAGATGAACTCTGTGACTTTAATGCATTAATTTATAGAGGATGAAATGAGCTTTCCAACGACACCAATTTTATTGAAAACATAATTATGGATCACAAGATATTATCAATATAAGATAGGGGCATAACTGTAAGAAAACTTAATTATTTTTATTACAACTAAGTCTACACAGGGACTAAAATGCAGTTATAAGAAACTACTAGGATATGTTTGTAAATTTCGCATGGCGGGGACCTATTTCATAATATAGAAAATCAGGAGGGTACCCTTGCAATAATCCCTCAAGCACGTGTAGAGGGCGCATGATAGGGCTAGGCTCAAAATTCTCAGGCTCGGGACAGGTTTCGCGCATTAGAGGTTCAGATCTGGTTCAGGGCACCCACGCCACTAGCCCAAATTGTTGGTTCGCCTTGATGACGTGGAAAACCAAGGACTGTCAGATCTTGCCCAAATGGGTTGACCATATGGTATCAGCTACACAAATACTGATCTTTATTCCTCCCCATGTGGCGGAGGAGCTTGTGCTCCAGTAATGCAATAGCTTATCTTACATTATCAATCGATCTGCCTGAAGGTCGCAGCTCTTTTCTGATAGTGCAACGTAGATGATGATGCCTGTGAGAAGAACTGAAGTGACCGCAATATCTAGTTCAATGTTGGCTCGTCGGAGGAAAAAGGCTTCAAATCTTCATTGGTCAATCTCAGGTCATTGATTTCCTACACATGTCAGATGCAATGCCAAAGTCCTAGAGAACCTATTAGATACTAATGAGATGAAATGGAGGGCTATATGGGGATGTACGATCAAGACCTAATGGGTTCTTCCTCGTTTCAAGAGGAATAAGAGATCAAGGCGATTACACTGATGTAGAAGAAAGATAGTTTCACAAGATAGTATGTGTCGACGAATAATGAAAGGTGAATGCTTTCGATGTCTCCAATCATGAAATATATGAGGTTTGTGACAGAAACAAAATGGCAAACAACGAAGCATAGTAAGATGAGAGCAACTTCCTAGAGTGGAGGAGAAATTGAATATGGATTTGAGTGGTGAATCATAGCCAGGTAGGAAGCTTGAAAGCTTCTCAGTTCATCGCTCAACCACCTTGGTGAAGTGGAAGCTTGATCAGATGCAAGCAGTTGCTGAATCACAACTAACTTTGACCATGGACTTCGCGTGAATAGATCTCAGTCGTTGATCATAGAAGCACTCCCTCGCTGACACTCAAAAAGTTCCTAGGCTTGGAGTCAACTCATGGAATGGCAAATGATGGTTGATGGAAGCTAAGGAAGAGGTTTTGTTGAGATGTAAGTTGTAGGAGGTTTAGGGATGGAGGTGATTTCAACCTCATGCAACCGATGACAAGAGTTAGAATGAAGGAAGTTAGGGTACGTGCGAGGAAGAGGGAAGTTAGGGTAAGGTGAGGGCGATGTCGGTTGGCTGAGAGGTTAATGAAAATGAATGGGAAAATATGATGAATTTGGGTCGGCGCGAAGCAACGCGTCCTTTGGAGAAATGTCTAGAGGTTGATGATGAACATCAGTCGTTGGATCTGATGATCCAACAGACAAGATCAAGGGCGGTGTTTAGTGGTTTTGATCTAGTCTATAGATAAGATCAAAGGGATGAATATGGGGTGACAATGAACGCTAGATATCAGAGCAGGAAGATCAAACGATGGGCAAGAGAGGAGGATGTCAACAGATGAGAGCCATGAGATCGAAGCGGATCTGACAGCCCAGAAAGGCAACGGGTGGCAGAAGGAGCGCAGGTCACATGGGTGTCCCTAGGGTCACCACGTGGCCCAATGAAAATTAAGACAATGAGAACATCATATATAACTACAAGTCAAATAATTAGAAGTAGATTTAGAAAAAGTGATAAACATGAAAGTTGTAGATCTCAATGTTAAAAACAATAAAAACAAATTATTTTATCTTTTCTCATTTTTTTGATTTTTTTATTATATTTTATGTTAAACTAATTATATGCGATATTATTTTATTTTTTGTTTGATTTTTAATCATTAAGAAATACATAAAATAATACATAATAACATATATAATACAGTATGATTAGAGTTAATTATTTACAACACATTTAGAGTTAATTAATGTTAAATGACAACTAATAGTATTGAATTAATTAGGCAAGAGAGATAAAAGATGTATTTTATGCTGATAAATCTAAGATTTATCACCTCGTGTACTTAAGTTAAGCTCATCCTCAAGCTAATAAATAAAGAATTAGTTAAAGATTTAGATTAATTAGTGAATTCCCTGACATGTGCTTGTGAGTATACAGAGCTTGTTTGACCTAGAACACTTGTTTTAGAGATCATAGGACTAAGATAAACCAAGTCTTAAACAAAAGGAATTCAACTCCTTTAATTATCAGACTCTCAAAGTATACATAAATAATAAGATGTATGACTTAATGTGTTGACCGCATTCACAAGAGAAGAATCTAGATGTCACCCAATGTTCCAATACAAGAGACTCTCCCAAGGACCCAACCCTCAACACTAGGGAATAAATCTAGTCCTACTTCAATCCGCCATATCTTTAGTATGCTAGACTTCAAAGTGTAGATGACATGCCAGAAGATGGAAGTAATAGTATTGCGTCCATTTTTCTCTCCCTCACATTGGATCAAGGTTTTTCTCAAGTGCCAATACTCAACACAATTATATTTTTAATGTCAATCAGTGTAACCGTCAATACTTGTTTTCTTGGGAGTACACCCGGTGCGCTTTTTAAAGTATCTAATATACTTGCACCCTGATTTGTAGCGCTAATGATGCAGAGACTTTTTTGAGGTAGTAGCCCATCTCATAAAAGCCTAATGATTTGTTTCAAATGGACTTAAAGGTTGGGAGCGCTCTCTATATTTGTAAGCGCATATGATGTAACTTTGTAATGCTTTGAGCTTTTCTATTCATCAACACAATTTTTTCTTTTTGTCTAGCTCCACTGCTTTTACTAAGGATTGACACATATATATTAACAAAATAATTTGTTGATTTACACACCCTGGCACTTTAGGTTTTTATTTACACACCTTGGTGCACATTGATTAACAATTTTTTTGATTAAGGATTTTTAATCAAATTAGTCTTCCTTATTCAACTTTGAAAGTCCATTCTCTTATTAAACTTTCAAAGCAAGAGATGTATTTATCGCAATATCTCTAGTAAGATTTGGGATCTCCTCTTTACCTTTGTTATTGTGAAAGCTCCCGTGGACTTAATTGCAAAAATTCAATTGAATCTAGGCTGGATTGCAAATCTACTATTATTTAACTACACAAAAAATTATTTGAATATTCCATCGTGGAGTGCTCATCAAGATCTTTCCAGTGAGTCCAAGAATGTGAAAATCTGAGTACGGGAGCCCGAGTTACGGCTATTTTAGTGAGGAAGGGTTGAAGTCATATTCAAATCCGAACCTGGATCCGAATCTGGGTCAAACCCTACAAAATCACCCTATCTCCTCCAAATACGCCCAAATCCCTAATCCTTTGAGCAGCATCCTCTTCCTCCTCCATTCTCCCTTGTCGGACCTCCTCTGGAGCTCACCAGAACACCCCAGATCAACGATCGAAGACCACCTCCACGTACAGGAGAGTGAGTCATCCTCGTGGACGGTTTCATCTCGCGAACTGAGCAACAACCGTGACATTCTTCACGAGTGAATTCAATAAGGTGACAAAATTTTTTTGAGGTATGATGTCTCCCTCCCTCCTTACTGTTGGATCCCTCATGATTTTTGATCTAGTATGCTTGGGACATCCTTAGAGACTTAGGGACCTATGGTACGGGTGACTAGGTAACACAAAGATAGGATTTTGTATTGAGTATATGTTAAGTAGTTGAATAAATGAAAAAATAGGTTCTTTCTTTGTTTTTCCGTAGATGCATTATAAAAAACCTAGGGTGTGTGTTTACTGGTCAATTGGTGAAGATATCTACTAATTGCAATTGGGATGTCCTATAAAAAATTCGATGACATGTCCTCATATTTGGATGAGATGTCAGTGCATGGGTTCATTATGAAATCGCTTATGGAGCATCATTGTAGTTCTGGTGCCATATAAATCTTTCAATCAATATATTTTGAAAAATTAAGCATCAGGTGCAATTCCATTTGCCAAGCTCTTAGACCTCATTGGTGGAAAGAGTCATGCACATTACTAGAAGTATCACTGCCTCCACTCTTACATGTGCATGTACACAAAGGGTCATCTAAATGAATATGTAATCTTGATGCTAAATTAGTATGTAATCTACATGCCATTCAAACACCTTAACCGAAACATGAGACTGATCGCAAAAAAGTGTGTATTAGGGAAAGCATTCTGTTGTACACGAGATAAAATGATGATGTGTGATTGGCAATCTGGTGGGAGTCATCGTGTTAATGGGAATTAGGAAGGTTTGGGGAAGTTGTTGATTCATTATTACGTTTGAAACAAAGGCAGCTTGTTTAAAAATGTTGATATATCCGGACACATCATCCATAGAACTCGATTTTTCTAGGACATATGGGAAAAGTTTTCTCATTTCTACAATGCAGAACATATGTATTATATGTTTAAGATCCTTGTGAATATCTTGATCAAGGGGAGAGGGTGTGATGTGATTTATATTGACTTGATCCTTTTAAATCTTTCAAATTGCATAGCCTAGTAGATTGTTTTCAACTGTAAGGAATAACCATGTCAGCTTTTAATTCGGATGTTAGTTGCATCATTGATGAATCTCGGATTAATCACTCTAAATCTCATTTATTAAGCTCAATTCCCTCAAAATCAACAGCATATCTGCATCTATTCTGCGTAATTAGCATTCATGCATGTTTTCATAAGAATGGCATTTTATCCATAATTTCTACACAAAATAAGAAGCCAAAAATCCAAGCCAAATTTGACATGTAAATAACCTAACTTCCCAGATTTTTAACTCCTTCATGCTAACTCGGAATGATTCAAAACCACTTCCACTATGTAAATATCACTAACAAAAATAAATGAAAAATATAAAAAAATCAGTAACCCAAATAAGTGGACCAAAAACCCAAACCCTAATTTCAAGATTTTTGGACTAAAAGCCACATATCTTCCCCATCCAGTGTCCAATTGATCCTACTCACTTTTGAACTAATGTACATTCAATTACCTTCAAAACAAGACTAAGTTCAAGTGAATCGAAGCTCATATGTGAAAGATGGGTTTTTGGCCTCTTTTGTACATTGTGTATTTTAGCGGTTTTTAACCTGATATTTTATGTCCATATTTTCTTAATTAATAAAAATCCAAAAAAATAGATTTAGGTGTCTTTATTTATTTTTAATTTCTCCATATTTTTTCTGGATTTTCTATCCGTTTTAAAAATGACAAAAAAATTATAAAACCTAAAAATCAAGGTATTCTATGTACATGGGATACCCCAAAAAATGACTTTATGCATTTGATCGATTTTGGCTCTGATGTCTCATGAAAGTTGTAGATCTCATCGAGACGAGCATTTTTTGTGAAGGAACTTTTTCGATCCGAGGTCGTTAACTATTTCTTTTTATTTTACAAAACCTTTTACTAGGGATTTTTCTGGTGCTGACACGTGCCAGCCTCTGGGGCCGCCACGTGTCAGCATTTTTTAGCCTTTACTTTTATTCGTTTCCCTAAAAAAATAAAAATAAATAAATAAAATTAATCGCACGTGCGTCGCACGTGCCCCGTCTCTCACACCCCCGACACGTGGCGCGTCCATGGCCGTCCGATCTCGGCTGATCGAACGGCCATCCACCTTCGTCTTCCCCCTTTGATTCGGAACTGCAGGCGCCCCCTCCCCGAAACCTCCGTCGCCGCCTCCCTTCCGCAACCGTCGCACCCCGCATCTTGCGCCGCCAACCGCTCCACCTCAATCTCGTATTTAAAGGGCCTCGCCTCGGCTGGCCTCCCCATCCGCCGATAGAGCTTCGAGAGGTCCGGTGCTGACAGCCCGGACCCTCCTCAACTTCGACGAGATCCAGCCGCCTCCCCCACTGCCGTCGCAGCGCCGCATCGACCTAGCTGCTCAGATCCGCCTCCTACATTGATCCAACGACGTGCATCTTCAGTCAACACCTCCGAGTCATCATCGACAACTTCCGCCACCGCCATCAACGACCGACTTTGTCCAGCTGCCACGCTCAACCTTCATCGACTCAACTCCGCTTCGACGACAACGACTATGGCCTCCCTCCGCCCAGCTTCACTTAGTCATCTACCTTACCGCACATCGCTTGAAGCATCCACCACCATCGTTCATCACCAACATCTCCTCCCACCGGCTGCGCCACCTCAAGGAGCGGAGGTCCTCCAGCGCATCTACGTTGCACCGCCTATGCTCCCTTCGAGCTTCGCCAACGCCATCGTCATTCTCCACCGTCACCGACCCCAGACGCCCCTCCTCCGTGTTTCCACCACCAGCCGGGACCAGCCTCGAGGCCCCCGCCTCACGTGCATGGCACGTGGCGGGGGAATGTCAGTCGATTGTCATCCCAGGGGTCACGTGCTACGCACGTGCCCTTAGGGTAATTTTCAAGTCGCGCCCCTAGAGGTTACTGTATTCACGCATCAACCCTACCTCCTGAGGGCACGTGCTACGCAAGTGCCCCTCTAGAGAATATGCAGAAGAACCCCCGAAGGTTTAGGTAATTGCATTTATACCCCTGTGCTGCATTATTTTATTTTACATTGCATTGTTACCCCTATCTTTCCCTATTGTTCTGGACCTCTACATTACCTCGTTTTATTTATCAAAATTGACATATTGTTTCTCAGTTAATTCTCTACATTTTGACATATTGTGGGTATTTTTTTGATTAGTGGTTAATTAATAATTAACTATTCTATGGAAATTTTCATACTTTGCCCAGTTTGTGCTCTTAATTTTGCTATTGATTGACCAGTGCTCTAAAAATCCCCGAAAAATCACATATTGTAGAGTTAATTGTGCTTGACATTGTGCCCAAAAAGATTTGCATTTTATGCGTAATTTGCTCTATAAAAATCATTTTTCATATTTCAGTATTTGATTTTTCATAGGTATTAGATCTCACATTTTCAAGATTTAGGATTTTTCTAAGATCCATCACCTAATGATAGATCTTAGATAATTTTATCTCTTGAAAATAAGTAGTTTTAATATTTATTATAATGAAATATTTAAAATCATTCTGTTTGGATTTAAAAATTCATAAAAAATTCATTTTTCATCCAAAAGTCCCAAAACAATTACAGTGCATTCATTCATCATAATCTACATTGTTGTCAAGTTTGTATTTTTCGGACATCATTTGAACGTAATTTGCATTTTATCCCCTAACATAGGCTGAAATTGCATCTTTCATCCCTTATTTGCATTAAAAATTCCAAAAAAAGACCGCCTCGGAAATCGTGCACGAATATTGATAGACATAACTCTAGGTTGTTCCTTTGCTTCCTTGTGATCGACCTTGGGACTTGCCCAAGTAAAATAAACATAAAACCACTCGATTAAAAAAATTGATTAAATTTGTGTGGTTATTTCTTGACCGATTCTATTCACCGTCTACAATGAACGACATTATTCTTTTAATACGAACAAAGATAAAAACATCTTTTTAAAGCCGCGATATCCGGATTCGTCAATCATACACATGTCAGGCATCACATGTTAAGCAAATTTACCAGATGCCTTTTGTTAAAAAATATGGATGTCATCTATTTATTTTGATAAGAAGAAGTCATAATTCTTTTGGACATCTGGATGGCCTACTTCCTTTTTCTAATTTGGTTGTTAATGTAATTGGATATCATGAGAGAACTTGCTTAATTGTTTGGAGGTGTTGGCTAATTTGAGAGTTGTCATTGTTGAGGTTTGACTCTAGCAGTTAAGGGAATTCTATTAATTTTTTTGTTGAAATGTCAGGGACATTGATTTTTCCATCTTCCCTATAAAATGGTAAATCGGTACTAGTTAATCCTGCATAAAGTGTTAGACTTCAAATAATGAATTGGGAAAATATACATATTATAGTTAATCTTACTAATAATAAATAGTCCCCCTGTGATATTCCATGATTATGCCAATTAATTGATTTTTTTTCTGATTCGCTAGCTGATGAATCTCCATTTCATCATTTTATTTCTATCATTCAAGCCTTAAAAACCCTAGTAAATGTGCGTAAATAGCCTTAATTTATGATTTTTAGCAATTATGCATTTATGTACAAATATTGTATAAATGGTTGTTTTTAATGCCAAAATTATAGAATAAAGAAAAGAAAAGAAAAACAATAAAATATCATAGATATTTTATGACCTAAACCCTGAGACCTAGGCATCTCGATGATTAGGCCGATAAGGAATAAAGTAGGGGGAGATAAGGGCCAAAATACCAATAAAATTCATAATTTTATTTATTAGTTATTCCTTCATTTTTGGGACCTTTTTTAACTCAATTTTTTATATCTCAAATAAAGAAACTTTGAACATAAAAGTTGAATATAATTAAATATACAAAAATACAAAAGTGATTTCACTTAAAAATAATATACAGATAAAAAGTTATACTCATAATAAGATTCTGAAATCCCAACTTCCCATTCCCATATCTCTCAAATAAAAGCTCAAAATATATAAAAATCACATTTAGTAGTATATAACTTTAATAAGATATTTAATGAAGGTGGTTTCTTAGTTTTTGGAGTTAAGTGTAAAAGTTAGGTTTTAGACCCCTATTGTATAGTTTACCCGATTAAAATATTCATTTTTTATTATCCATTATTTTTTGAATTTTGTATTTCATAATTTTTTAAATTTTATTTATAATATATACATATTAAAATAGGAATAAAATCATAAAGAAAATACTACACTAAAATATGTAAAGAAAATTCATAGATGAATATACAATAACTATACCTATATAAATAAAACACCTATTTAATTAACTATATATATTATATAAGAACAATATAATAAAAATATATTTATGTATATAAAATATGTTATAATTATATAAAATTATAAACTAAATTAATAAAATTAAATATACAAAAAAAATAAGAGACATAAATATATAGATGAATGTACCTATAATGTACCCTAAAAAGTAACTTGTAATTACAAAGTTCTAAAAAATAAATAAAAATCATAATAAAATACTTTTTGAAATAATAAGTATTTTTATTTTATTACCTAAAATTAAAAAAATCATTATTATTTTATATACATTTTACTATTATTTTCCATGAGGTTTTTCTTGGTTGGTCCATGTGGACCAACCAGAGTGTAGTGCCACTTCACCTCAATCAACTGCACTCCATCCTCCTATATCCCATCAGACTGCATTTTAGCCTCGTTTCGTGGATCTTTGGAGTCCGCATCTTTCACGGAATTGCCTCGCTTCCTTCACCGATTTTTTGTCCTCAATTTGCGCTCTTACACGTCGGCATATTTCCTCGAGGATTACATCAATGAATCGTTGCCTACACCTCGTTCTTCAACGCCATCCAGTCACCTTGTATATAACCCTCCTCGATCCTCCATTTTTGAATCACTTTTGAGCAATTTTGGTCCTCACCTTGGAGCCCCGGATCAATGCCTCTAACAGAGGGATCTCCAGCTGCTTCGAGCGAGCCAAGGTGAGGCCAGAGGTCGTCGTTCCACCATCTCCATTGTCCCATCGGCGTGAGGTCAATTCTTCGTGGCTCTGGCCACTGAGGTGTCATTTTTCTTGCACATTCCTGATTAGTTTCATCCCTAGGTTACATTATAGCATCTAGTTTAGTGTTTCAATACATAATTTAGCCATAGATCGACGCCTCGTAGTTCACCAGAACGAGCCTCCGGCAAAAGCCTCTAATGAATGCCTCCATCATGTTCCCACATGTGTCCAACCGTCATACCACCTCATTTCTCTTCCCCCTCACCTTTTACACCTCTGTTCACATCCCGTTCATCTCAACTCCACCTGGATCGAGCTCACTGCTCTCCCTCCGTCGCCATGCGCTGGAGAGCTCTACCCACGCCACCATTAGCTTCATCCCATCAAATAAGAGCCTTGGAACTCTCTTTCCTTGTGTGCTAACGCATCTTGCAGGTTTTGAAGACTTCAAACCGTGCGAGGGGTCAATTTTTGGTTTATTGCAGATTCCTGGAGCCCCCAACTTCTCCTGACCTCGCAACGACCCAACCATGCTCTCCCAACCATTTAGTCACCGCCTGCTGGTAGAGGACCCTTCCTGGCATCATTGGAGCTATTCTACAACAGCGGAGGTGGTTGGAGGACCACATCGTCGTCGATCGAAGCTTAAGCCTCTCCTGGTTCTTCCCTGTTCTTACAAGGGGGTCCAGGACCATTGGATCAAGCTTCACTTCTAGATCCTCCAGCAATCGTCCGATCAAATCCCCCATGACCGGCGGATCCCATTAGCACGTTCTAATTTGGGTCGCTCATCGCTGAAGCAGTATTGGCGCACGTAAGGCCGGCACTAGAAAGTTAACGAAGATCGGTTGTTAAATCAACCGTAGGTTTGGACATTTTGCAGTGTTATCCCTCTCAGTTTTTGTATTTAAAAATTGGAATTTAAACTTTCATTAGTGTTTATATGTTTTTTGTAAATTTTGCAAGTAGGACCTCGGGTTTTATCAAAATTGCATTCCAGTCCTGACCAGAAATTTATACTTGGCCTAGGAACTATTAAATTCAGTTATTTATTTTTGTGAAATTTGTACTTTGGACATTTAACTTTATGTTAATTACATTTATGACCTTGCTAATAGTGTAGTTTCTGTTTGTTGTTTGTATTTATTTTAAATAGCAATAAAACTTGAAAAAAAATCCCCAAAATTGGTTGTAGACTCCTATTGCATTGTACTTTTATGCATTATTTTAAATTTACAATTTTAGGTGTTTTATTATTCACTAAAATCGAAAACTTTCCTTTTTATTTCTTTTTGCAATAGAAAATTCATAAAAATATAAAACCTTTTTTGAAAAATTCCAAAAAATATATTTTTTATTTATATACTTATTTTACAACTCCAGACTAAAAAAATAAAAGAAAACTCACAAAATAGAAATCTTAAAAAATCTATATAAAAATATATAAGATTCTCAAAAAACTCAAAAATTATGTTTTCTTGTTCTAATTTTTCTTTTTTATTATTAATATTAATTTAAAATTAACTTGGAGAATTTTTGACTCTATTTGACGTTTTTTAACTCCATTTTGATTTTGGCAATTAATTTTATCTATATTTTAGGTAAATTTTGACTTTAAAAATATATATAAATTAGCACAAATCCTTAAAAAATCACAAAAACACTAAAAAAATTGAAAACTCGAAATTATTATATTTCTCTTATTTTTATTATTATTAGTAGTATTTATATCTATTATAGCCTATATTTTATGTATATCCTATATATAGCTTTATATATTAAAAGAAAATGAAAATATAAAATTTAACATATAAAAAGAAATAAAAATACTCAAAATATAAAAATTTAAAAACAAATTAAACAATATAAAAAAATTACTAAAACCCCACAAAAAAGAATATACAGACACATACTTCACAATCTTGTGCAATAAGTTGCCCAATCTATCCCTCTTGTTCCATGTGTTCAACCTCTACATACTTGCATCTATACACATCATTTTTGTAGAGTTATAATAAATTTTAACTCCACACTTGCTTTTCATTACTTGATCATCATTGTGGGTTAATTGTTGTCGGAAGTTGGGTTTTGTATGAGGTCATCTCATTGATTGTTGATCCGCATTGTGGACTAACACGAGCTCCGCAAATCCTCTTCAACAAATGGTGTCATTACTGGTCAGCAACAACGTATAGATTGGCATTATTTCTGATTGTGATTATTTGTCTATATTCTTCTCTATTTATTTTCATATTTCTTTGATATTAATTGTTTACCCGTCCAATCACATCTTCTTTGTTGCCTTTGTTGCGAGGGATCGTGGATCAAGGTGGATCGTATCGATGATTCTGTGCATCCTTGGGAAGCAGGGTTAGCTATTCTACCCTATCCAGTAGAAGAGAGCAGTAGAGAGCACTTAGAGTATTTTTGGGAGATAGAGCTCCACTTGTATTTTTTATTGTATTTATTTGTGTAATTCGAGTGAGAGAGAGAGACCATATTTATTATAATAAATAGGACTCTACCACATTCCATACTTCACGA
The DNA here is from genome assembly GCA_037367405.1 of Ottelia alismoides. Classification (NCBI taxonomy): domain Eukaryota; kingdom Viridiplantae; phylum Streptophyta; class Magnoliopsida; order Alismatales; family Hydrocharitaceae; genus Ottelia; species Ottelia alismoides. The sequence goes on from JAZKJV010009799.1 coordinate 192,361, forward strand.
GGTCTAGTGCTCGAGGGATTGTTTCCTTAGGAGCCTCGTAGGTTTTGTCACAGTTTTCATCGCCTTTTTACCTTTATTTCATGATTTTATTTTATTTCTTTTGTGTGATTAAGACCTTAGCTTTAGGATCTCTTGATGATAGATTAAGGTTAAATAGCTAAAAACCATTGCATGCTCCTATAGATACGTTTGGACTTAGTCAAATCTAAACTGCTTATCACTTAGTCTCGGAACCCCACGCCGCGAGAGTCCTTCATATAGAGCTTGCAAGACCCACTGTGGTAGGCACCGAGGAGACTCCAAGATCGGACTCTAGGTTCTATTCTAAGTCATTAGCATTGATTCTTCACGATAATAGCAATTTCTAAACTTAGGGCTATTTCATCAGCATGCATTGCATATAGATAGGTTTCAATTCTACTGAGCATCTTTACGTGTAGAATGCTGGAGACAAGGTGAGCATTTACGCTTTAGCACATATCATTGATTTGTCACTTGCATTACTTTTTTGCCTCTCCCTCTGATTTTGATCACCTATGTGCTAAGTAAAATTGATTCCTCGTTAGGCGTGTACATTTCTTATTAAAAATCCAAAGAACACGATAACAATAAAATTGGGACTGTTAGTAACACTTGACCATAAAAAACACTAAAAAGAAAAATATTTATCTTAGGGCAAGTAATCCCCTCATTGTCTTCGTTTTAATTTCTCGTGTACACACTAAGGACTAGTGCCCAAATCCCATCTAAGCCAACCTAAGTAATTGAGGGGTTTGTTTTGTGTGTTTGTTTGTGATTGTTTGTATGCATTCTAGATCGTCTCTACGCATTTGCGCCTTTTTTCACTACTCTTGACTTGACCATCATGCTCTCTCGATCATTTTACCTTGTTTTGGAAATGGTCGATTGGAGTACTTTTTTTCCAGACTTCACGGATACCACGTATACTCCAGCCGGTCCACCTCCCTTTTTCCAGGAGGACTTTGCTCCTGATTTTTGTACATATCCGAACAACCCACTATTTTAGGATTCGGATCTTGACCTTGACCTATCATTTCCACCACCACCACCCCCACATTTTGACGATCCACTCTTCCTAGAATATCCTGAGCCGAAATGTGATTTTCGTCCATACCCACTACCCTCATCCGACACACCCAATCCTGAGATTTTGGAGTCACCTCGGATGATTTCCACACTTATAAACTCAAGGATGAATGATCTATTTAGTATAAATAAGAGCCAGAATGACGCTCCATTCTTTGAGGATATGGATTCACTTGAGGATGATCATGAGAGCTTGCAATCACCCAAAATACAAAAACTGAGAAAATTTTAAAAACACAAAAAGATTTCGGGAGACATATGGTTGAATCATACTGTGAGGAGAGTATTCATTTGCTTGATCCTTTGACCATACATCCATTCACAACCTGCACCACCTTTGACCCTGAGGATGCTGTTATACAGACTACTCTTGACATTCCTCATGTAGAAGTGGTTGCCACCGTTCATGAGATCATTCAAGCCCCACTTCAGCAAGACATGACCCAATTATCTGCTCCTCAACCCAAGAAGATAAAGCGGAGGAGCAGATCTGAGCGTCATATCTTGACCATGGTCACCGCCCACGCCATCACACACTGCCCTATTCCTCGGAAAAGGAACACTACTACACCATTCATTAGCTGCACCATCTCTGACCACACTTGTGATCACACTCTCCTTAACGGCAGTGCTTCGATTAGCATTATACCCTTATCACTGGTATAATCTATTCACTTAGGGCCTCTAAAGAAAACCAGGATGATAGTTCAATCTGCTGATTGATCTATCAAGAGGCCGAAGGGTATCCTTGAAAACGTCATCATTTTGATTTAAGGCATGAGATATAATGCTGATTTTGTCATATTGCCCATGGAGACCTCTACTAGGGAGCACTCTCCAATCATCCTGGGACGACCGTTTCTTGCCTCCACGAGGGTCGTTATAGATTATGATTCAGGAGAGATTCACTTCCATCCTGTTGATGAGAGCGAGGTGATTATCACTACAGCCACTGCTGACCAGAGGCCTGCACCTGATTTGACTTCACCTATCTTGGTTGACCCTGAGGATTGTAACCTTCATGAGAGCATTAGATACTTTTGTTGTATGTTGGAATCCAATGAGACCCGAGAATTCTTCTCCAAGCAGGATGACTCAGAAAGCATGGACCTCAGAGTTCCTTCTTCTGGGACTTGGTGATGTGTTGATGACATCCACATGATTTACATGATTAACACCATTGAGCGGAGGCTGATATTGATGACACTAATGCTGAATTTGATCTTCTTGCTTTTATCCAAGAATTCAGGCCTTTTGATGAGAATGATGACTCGGTTGAGACAGTAGAGGATGAACAATATTCGACTACTTCTACTGATGAGTTTGTTTCTTTTGGTTTTGACCTAGATGAGACCTTACAAGGCAACCTTGATTTTACTTCTTCCAATGATGAGTTCATCCCATTTCACGATGGCATTTGCGAGACACCCAAGGAGGGACCTAACCGCACTACTTCCACTGACTCATATGCGCCTCCACACCCTAGGACCACTAAGGATTCTTACTAGGTCGATCCTGATCAACTTCCGTCCAATGTGGATCCCAATATAGACCTTCACCTTGTCAGATCCATTCCTCAGCGGTCCCTCAAGAAGGTTCGCTTTATACCTTCTTGACCTCTGTATATCAACTTTATTGTATATTTGCTTTCATGTTCCTTTGTCCATCTCCCATTTACCTCATTCATCCCATTCTCATGTGTGCCTTACTTAGGACGTACTTTGCCCTAGGTATGGAGAGTAGACGAGCCGAGTGTTCTTTAATCAGTTTCATCACTCTTGTTGTAGCCTATACTTATGGCTTCTTTTACTCTAAGTATAGGGGGAGTGATGTGTACTGAAGGATATGGTTAGATCCTTAAGCGCATCATGGAAGCGTGAGGATCGCATGGTATGCGATCGGGAGCAACTAATCGCACTAGTCGCTTGAGGCAGCGGAAATTAAAAAATTTCATGCGACGCAACCACATGATCCCAGAACACCTCTCCGATCGTTTCGTCTAAGCCACAAATAAGTATTAGGGTTATCTCTTGAAACATGGTTGCGATCAAGTCTCTAAACGAAAAGACATCCTGTCTCAAGTCCGATCCGATGGAGGAGACATTTACGAGCACGTTGATGAGATGTAGGCTCCTCGCAATCCATGCTGATGATCTAAGCGACGGATCTCTTGATCTCGTCATACGAGATCCAACATCTTCTTCTCGAGTGAGGTGCACCGAAGGTGATGGACATCCACGAGTAGATGATCTGGAAGCATGATGATGATGCTGCGACGACGACGACTCTCTCTCGGGCTCCACGGTGGACGTCCACAACGAGAGAGAGGGAGAGGACCTTTGGCGTGTAGAGAGAGAGAGCATATGTCATAATCATGTAACTCGAAGAGCAAGGTGTGCTTCTTCTTATATAGGGTTTTGGGAGTCCATGGATCCCAATCCATGGACATCACACAATCAATGGGTGAGATTGATTTGTGTTTCTTTCAATGGCTATGATCTTGTTGTAAAAACACAACAACAATTAATTTAATTTAATTTAATATATTTATAAATAAATATATTTAAATTCAAATCAAATCATTTAATTTTCCTTGGAGATAATGAGGAAATAAACTGCATCCCTTAAAAATAGGGGACGTCCACTCTTCTCATGAGATCTCACTATCTCATGAGATCTCATTATCTCACGAGATCTCATTATCTCATTATATCTCCAATATTTACAACAACAATTGTTGAAAATTATTTCACAAAAATAATTCGTAATTATATTGTGAAATTTATGATCATGCCATTGGAAAACTATGGGAATCACATTCACATCCCATAAAAAAGTAAATTATATTTTCAATTAATCATCCAATATGAATCCAATTCACATCAATAATTAATTAATAAATATAAATCACAATATGCTCCCTCTAATATATTATAGATCACATTTGTGACATATCTGATTAATATGGATAGTACTATCCACATTATTCATATCCACAATAATTAAATCACATCTAATTATCTTGGATCTCTATTCTCATGTGCCCAAATAATATGAATCACATTCACATTATTTACAACTTTTATAATTAAATCACATTTAATTATCTTAGATAACTCTCTTTATAATATGAATCAAATTCATATTATTCACGATAATTAAATCACATTCAATTATCAATTTTTCCAATGCTCAGATACATATATCAACAATGAAATTATCCTGAACTCTTTCAAAGATAATGGGCTTTCTTCGTGGATACTTAAAGATAATTACATGACAATTGTATTGTTCCATATATAGTGACTTGGATATTGTGATCACATCTCAAATCCAGATCTTGTGGACCTCTCATGGATGCTTGATTAAATCAAGACCATAAATCTAATCTTCTCATTGTATATGAATCACATTCATATCACTGTCCAACATTTGGACCAAGATCAGATTACTTCTCTACTGAGAGGAGTCACTAAAATCCAAACTCGTTTCATCACTCCCTAGGAATGGAAGCGTAATGGTTATACAATCGGTTATGATCACATCACCCTCTGGTATTCCCAATACATGTACATCCTGCATACTGGAAGACCTAGAATATACCTGAAGTATTAGATCTCTTTTCACTATCTACTTTAGGATTTCTTCATTAAGTTTCTCATTTGATCATTGGGAGTCGGTATCGATCATATACTTTCCAAAAGTATATATCATACCTAGGTGTTGATCATTTAATTTCCAAAAGTATATATCAAACCTACAAATTTAGTCAAACTTCCAAAGCGAGACGACCGTGTACGGAATTTGATTCTTCCCAATATCTCATGAGTGAGCTCATTTCTTCCGGTTCGGTAATGAACCTGTATGATCCATTTGAGAGACATATTACTCATATGCCCTTGCATGCACACCAGCATGCCGGTGTATAGACCTTGATTAGGTTATCAACCTATTGGTCTGCCAAATGTACATACTCAGACATATAGTAACAAATTTGTCTCAGGTCAGAGGATGCGTGCCTATATCGTGACAGCATACGACATAGGACTTTGGTTATCTCGATCTCGTTAAGTCAACTCTTTGACCTAACGAACCAGACACCTCTGAATCTCTATTCATATGTAGAGGACCTGCATCAAGAGGTCGGTCAGATATCAGCCTTTAGAGAATGGTTTGCCATCTCCTTCTCAGGATGGAGATCCTCTCTTAATAATCATTTGACGGTGCTTGATGAGTCCTCAATCTAACTCTTTAGAGATTCATCCAAGCACCAGTCTCTATGATTCAATTATTGAATCAGCAGCTGTATGATCATTAATATGGGCATGGTACATAACCCTAAATGTACTAAATGACCTATAATGCAAATTATTACTCTTCGTTTCAGATCATGGAATGATATTCGCAATAACATTTATTGCATAATGGCTCATCGTGGGTCCGCATGTCCAACAATCTCCCACTAGCCCAAAGAGATATTAATGGGCTAATCTTGAAACCCACACTCATGTGACAATAATAGGCTATTTAGAATAATAGCTAGGTAAGATGATAAGTCACTATGTTCCCTAGAGACTATGCCAAGTCGTTTTACGACACTTGCATATCCCCCAATAACAGTGCTTGCATCCAATGCGAATGACGCATCTTATGCAACCAATACTCAATTTTGTCAGTTATACTGTCCTTGACACTACAGCTTAAAAATTATTATAACCAGTATTTCCATACTCCTTGTTAGAATACTTATATTCCTAGAGATCTCTATCTCCTAAGGTATATGCAGTTAAGACCTTTTTGGATCACTATATATAAAGTCTTAAGTTCTTGAAGATAAGACTTAGATATCACTATCTCTAAAGTCATGACATCTTTGAAGATATTGTTATTACTGTAATCAAGTGTTTTATCTCCAAAGTAGGTTTAGTAACAATTTACTGCTCCCACTGCGTGGAAGACATCTGGCTTTTGTACATATGTAGTATACACTCGGCTTCTCATAACAGATGCATAAGGGAATTCTGTTTTGGCATTCACATCCTCAACTCCTTAAGGTGCTATCCCTTTATATAGGTCAGTACCATATCTTGAAGAAAAGATGCATTTCTTGGAATTTTCTAGAAAAATAGAATATGTCCAAGGTGTATTACAAATGTGACAGTCTTAATACCCTCTTCTGTTTGCTTTTGAAAAACTTTAGAATTAAGATCTAAGAGGTATCCTTGAGATCATATCTCAATGTATGGAATAGACATATTATAAAACACTTATTATTATCCTTATATCATTCCAAATGATTAGGATATCATCTACATTTAGCAAAATGAACACAATGGCACTCCCACTAAGCTTCACATGGTTCGTCAAGATTCTATCTGAAACCATAACATTTATAATTTCATCAAATCTTATGTTCCTACCATAAGAAGCTTATTTGAGTCCATATATGGAGTTATTTAGCTTGCACACTTTGCTTTCCTTAACCATGAAACCCTAGGGCTACTTCATGTGAATATCCTTAGAGAGGTATTAATAGAGGAATGCAATCTTGACTCGCATCTTGAAGATGTCATAGTCAAGTTGTGCAGCTAAAGTCAACAATATTTTGATGGGTTTAAGCATGGTCACTGGAGAGTAAGTCTCATTGCAAGCGATGTCTTCTCTTCGATATGTATCTTGAGGATACAAGTCGTGCTTTGAAGGTCTCTACCTACTCATCAGGTTCCCTCTTTCTCTTGAAGATCCATTTACACCTTAACAGGTCTTACCCTTATAGGTGGATCATCAAGGGTCCATATACAACACTTGTTTATGAAGTCTACTTTATACTTTATTGCTAAAATACATATTTCCATGTCATGGTATTTAGAGGCTTCATCACATGAAGTTAGATCATTGTCATATTTCTCTAACACAGAATACATCCTCAAACCATTTGAAAAAGTATGAGTGTTTAATCTTTAATTGTCCTTTTACTTTCCAATTTCAGGAGGCTCATAATCTTCTCAAGATATAATGAGTTCATTCACTTCATTTTCATCTTGATTCTCAAGAGTCTCATCCTCTAATAATCACATTCTCATATATGAGATCTTTTATGAATCTCAAGGTCATAAAGTAGGTATCCAATACCATCCTTTATTTTCCTAATGAAGTAGCACTCTCTAGTCCTCGATTCCATCTTAATTTCATGGAACCTTATTAAGGATATACATTTTGGTCTCTACTACATATATACCTAGAAACTAATAGGTAATTATGCTAAAAAAATATCATGGATCAAATCATGTCACACATGATCTAATTTTATCTCCCTACAACTCTATTGAGTTTAGTTGTATTAAAAGGAGTGAGATAGGAATGATATTCAAATCTCCATAAGGTATTTCTTGAATTCATCTAATTGGTACAACATACCTAAGTTAGATCAAATTAATTTCATCTTCCTTCTAAATTTTGGTTCTAAACCAAAATTGTGAAATCTTTGAACATTTCAAAGGTTTCTAAGGTGAAGAGAAGAAATCTCATAACACAAGTAATCATCAATGATATCACATACCATCAATGTCTATTATGATACATATGATCTACATACATCAATATGTATGGAATCTTGAATACCTTGGCATCTTACACCATTCTCAAAGAAGGGTGCATTGGACAATTTCTACTTTAACACAATATTCATAAGTATGTAAGATATGAAATTTATACATTTCAAAACCTCATTTTTTACTAGTCTATTGATTTTATCAACAGACATATGTCTAAGGCTCGATGCCAGATCATTGTCAAATGATCTTCATCCTCCTATTGATATTTTGAAGGTTTAAATTTTCAATATTAGAAATGTTAATGAAACATTCATTAAGTTTTCTAATTTAGTAGGGTCCACTAGATGTCATATTACTATCTGAAATATATCCATCATAACTCTTTATGATAGGTCTATTCCAGAATTCATGTTTATTTCCAACATTTAGAAATAAACTATGAGTGTATTCTAATATCCAAGTCATAGAGACATTCTCTAAGACCGAGGACTCTCCCAATGAAAATATGAAGTCTAACTATCAAATAGAGATTGTTGCAACAATTACACAATATCCATGTGGATGACTATTAAACCTTAAGATCATATTTTCCAGTCTTCTAAAACATATGCAACGAATTGCAAGTGTTATTAGAAAAATGAGATACAATTATCAAACTTTTAATCTTATCCAATAAGTAAGTCAATTTCAATGATCAAATGTAGATATAGATTATTCTGATGCACTATCCGGGTCCTTCTCTAAGGATCCCAGATAAACTAGATAGTCACATTATCAGTATATCGATTTATTGTAGTATTGGCATTTATCCAACTCATTGGATGTCATATGGAAATTACTGATGTACAGTCAACTTCTTGAAGTTCCTTCTTACATGGTTCAGACCCATGCTTCCACTACACTCTCTTCATCTATAAACAACTATTTCTCAAGACAAGGGATCTCTTATATTAAATTCAAAAAATTTCAATATAAGACTATTTCAACATTTATACATGCTTCATTCAATTCATATAATGTGAATATTATGAAGCTTCATGAATGAATAGAGTACACACATTAAAATGATGGCACTCATCATATCTACATCCATCTTAACTCTTAAAATTCATTGGTTCTCGTAGGTAGTCAAACATTTTTGAGTACATCATCTCTTATAAAGCTACCATTCTGCATAATGCAGTTAACCATGCCATTCATGATTAAATGTAAAGAGCGCATATGTATGCCAGATCATCTTCTTAGATTTTATAAGGATTATTTAACAACTGCGATCATCATCGACATGTCACTTTCAAAGTACATTCGAAGAGAAATCAAGACTACAGAGACATAAAACCCCTAGGGTTGTAGTCTTATTATATATTTAATTGTCATTACTCATCATTATGAGAAAACTCGCACATTGCAACCACATACATTAGGTGTTCAACTGCAGGTACAATATCTTAATCATGGATCCAATCCACGATAATTTACTGGTTATTATTGAGTATAGTGTTGAGTGGGTTTAATGAAAGATTATTCGAAATAAGAAATTTGCGTAAGTGTATATATATTATATATACATTTTACTTTGATTTGGGAGTTTTTATATCAAAGTTGTCTTGCCTTGTCAACACTGAAAGTTCATTCCCTTAATCACTTTCAATATAAGAGATATACTTACCATTATATCTCAAGCAAAATCTGGGATCTCCTTCCTTATCTTTGTCACATCCCAATAATATGAGAAACTGTAACTCGGATAAAAAGAAGAAGGAACACATTCCACCTTGCAAGTCCAACTTGTATTCCCAATTTGGTCTTTAATACCTGGGCCCACCACCCTTAAGGTGATGTTGATCCGTAATTAGTTGAACCAACCGTCAACAGGAATACAACTCGCTATGCACAATCCAATATCACCCCAATAATATGAAAATCTGATAATGGGGTCACTATGCATACATCCTTACTCTTTCGAGAAGCGAAGAGCCCGATTCATATGCGCTTGCATACATGAGCTGTTACTTCAAACATGCATCTCCTACATACAATCCTTGGCGATAGAACCCTTCACCTTGACGGGAGACCATGGATGTCACTTATGTGATCCTCTATATCATGTTCAAATTCTAATTAATCATTATGAATCAAATTCATTACGATTAATTATTCCAAGGGAAATATAACTCTATTCATAATAGAGTATTTAATTTTAATTGGATTCTAATTAATCTAATCATATTAGATTAATGATCCAATTAATATTTAATAAACATGATTGTTACTTGAGAGGATGGTATTATCTCAATGTATGTATTATTCAAACTTTAGTAATTGGAAAAATACATCGTGATCTCTCCTGCATTATCGAGTCCCTACCCACTATCATGTCCACTACCGACGGGAGTGGGACAGACCGCACACGCTACAACCTGCTACCCCAACGCTCCCCGACTAGATACCATATCCACCTCAGGAAAGGATAATACCAAATTGATCATTGTGTATTTGAGATGTGCATCGCTTTTTCAACCAAAATTATACCATATAGTAATAACCAAAACCATTTTGATTAATATTATAAGAACATTTTCTATATAAATCCTCGATCCTATTCAAGCAACTTGTTTGTTGGAAAGTGTATGATGTAACCAATTTGTGATCTAGATCATATCTAATCAATTATTGGTTAAGGCAATGTCATTTAATGAAATATTTATCATATTTAAATATTTCACAAATATTTATCAATAATTATCTCAAGAAATTAACCGCTAATTTCTATAAAAATTAAATGACATTCACATGGTTCATGATCAATATGCAATTTCCAGCAGTGATCCCTACTTATTAAAATTAGCAAATCTCAATCAATTTAAATCCAAATTAAGAAAAGTAAGTTTCTAAAGATTGCTAATTTGATTTATAACAGAAGACAAGTAATAATCAGGCATTTCTATGCATGTCAAAACAGTAATTGACTCCTTAATTACATCATGGTTCGCTACCCCCGAGTAGTGGGATATGATCATTAAAAAGATCATAACTTGAGTTATCAAATTCCAAATCATGCAAAATAAAATACCACCATTTCCGTAATTAGCAGATAACATTATACAAGTGGTAGTTTTGTGTTTAAACATTTTAAAAAGGGTTGAAATTTATCACAAAACGGGGATGCGAAAATTAAAATGCGATAAAATTTTCACAATCCCTTATAAACCCAAGTCTTCTTAGGTTTATGGATCGTATTTAAAACCTCCAACCTGGCTCTGATACCACTTGAAGGATATAGTTAGATACTTAAGAGCATCGTGGAAGCGTGAGTATCGCATCGTATGAGATCGGAAGCGACTAGTCGCACTAATCGCTCCAGGCAGTGAAAATTAATAATTTTCATGTGACAAAACCACATGATCACAGAACACTTCTCGGATAGTTTCTTCTAAAACACAAATAACTACTATGGTTACCTCTTGAAGCATGGCCGCGATCACCTCTCTAAATGAAGAGACCTCCTGTCTCAAGTACGATCCGATGGAGGAGACACTTGCAAGCGTGTTGATGAGACGTGTGCTCATCGCAATCCATGTTGATGATTCAAGTGTCAGATGTCCTGATCTCGTCATATGAGATCCAACATCTTCTTAACGAGAAAAGCGCACTGAAGGAGATGGAGATCTACGAGTAGATGATCAGGCAACATAACGACGATTCTGCGGCGATGACGACCGTCTCTTGGGCTCCATAGTGGACAACCACAATGAGAGAGAGGGAGAGGACCTTTGGCATGTAGAGAGAGAGAGAGCTTATGTTATAATTGTGTAACTCGAAGAGCAAGGGGTGCCTCTTCTTATATAGGGTTTTGGGAGTCCATGGATCCCAGTCCATGGACATTACACAATAAATGGGTGAGATGGATATGTGTTTCTTTCAATGGCTATGATCTCATTGTAAAAACACAACAATAATTACTTTATAATTTAATATATTGATAAATCAATATATTTAAATTCATATCAAATCAATTAATTATCCTTTGAGATAATGAGGAGATAAACCTCATCCCTTAAAAATAGGGGACGGCCACTCTTCTCATGAGACCTCACTATCTCATGAGATCTCACTATCTCATGAGATCTCTGATATTTACAACAATAACTGTTGCAAATTATTTCACAAAAATAATTCATGATTATCTTGTAAAATTTGGATTATGCCATTGGAAAAATATGTGAATCACGTTCACATCCCAAAATAAAATGTAAATTATATTTTTAATTAATCATACAATATGAATTCAATTCACATCAATAATTAATTAACAAATATAAATCACAATAGGCTCTCTCTTATATATTATAAATCACATATAAAACATATCTGATTTATCTGGATAGTACTATCCACATTATTCATATCCATGATAATTAACCATCTTGGATATCTATTCTCATATGCCCAAATAATATGAATCAGATTCATATTATTTACATCTTTGATAGTTGAATCACATTTAAATATCTTAGATAACTCTCTTTATAACATAAATCAAGTTCATATTATTCATGATAATTAAATCACATTCAATTACCAATTTTTTCAATGCTCGGATACATATATCAATAATGAAATTATCCTGAACTCCATCAAGTCACATCTCAAATCCAGATCTTGTGGACCTCTCATAGATGCTTGATTAAATCAAGATCGTAAATCTAATCACCTCATTGCATCTAAATCCCATTCAGATCACAGTCCAACATTTGGACCAAGATCAGATTACTTCTCTACTGAGAGGAGTCACTAAAATACAGACTTGTTTCATCACTCCCTAGGAATGGAAGCATCATGGTTGTACAATCGTTTTTGATCACATCACCCTTAGGTATTCCCAATACATGTACATCTTGCATACTGGAAGACCTATAATAAACCCGGAGTATTAGATCTCATTTCATTGTCTACTTCAAGGTTTCATCATTAAGTTTCTCAATTGATCATTAGGAGTCGGTATCGATGATATACTTTCCAAAAGCATGTAGCATACCCAGGTCTTGATCATATGCTTTTCAAAAGTATATATAAAACCTACAAATTCAGTCAAGATTCCAAAGCGAGATGACTATGCACGGAATTTGATTCTTCCCAATATCTCATGAGTGAGCTCATGTCTTCCGATTCAGTAATGAACCTGTATGATCCCTTTGAAAGATCATATTACTCATATGCACTTGCATGCACACCAGCGCATCGCTGTATAGACCTTGATTAGGTCATCAACCTATCGGTCTGCCAAATGTACATAATCAGACATATAGTAGCACATCTGTCTTCGGTCAGAGGATGTGTGCCTATATCGTGACAGCATACGACATAGGACTTTGGTTAACTCGATCTAGTTAAGTCAACTCTTTGATCTAACTAACCTGACACCTCCGAATCTCTATTCATGTGCAGAGGACATGCATCAAGAGGTCGGTCAGATATCACCCTTTAAATAATGGATTGACATCTCCTTCTCATGCTGGAGATCCTCTCTTAATAATCATTTGATGGTACTTCATGAGTCATCAATCTAACTCTGTAGTGATTCATCCAAGCACCAACCTCCATGATTCAATTATTGAATCAACAAGTGTATGATCATTAAGATGGCCATGGTACATAACCCTAAATGTACTAAGGGACCTATTATGCAAATTAGTTATTCTTTATTTCATATCAGGGAATGATGTTCGCAATAACATTTATTGCATAATGGCTTGTCGTGGGCTCGCATGTCCAACAGTGTACATCCTCTTTTATCTTCTTCCATCCTCATCTCTTTTCTTCTTTTCCTTTTCTTATTTCTTTTCTACCAAAATGGTTTCACCCCTTTTTGTCAATCTTTTATACTTAGGATGTACTTTGTCCTAAGGTATAGGCGGTGTGCACCCAGATTTCTTTCATTCTTTGGTCCTCTCCACTGTTTCCTCTTATTGTCTATACTTAGGGGTATCATATGCTAAGTATAGGGGGAGACAGTCTGAGTACGATCTGTTCATTCCTACCCTTGACCCTCCTTGCTTTGTGTACAGTCTGCTATACTTAGGAATATTTGATCCTAAGTATAAGGGGGACAATCAACTTTCGATTCGTTCATTCATTCCTTATTCGTTTATTCTTTAGAATTTTTCTATACTCAATACGAGTTATGTCTTCTCTTTTTTCTCTCTGACCTATGAGGACATAGCTCAAGCTTTGTATAGGGAGGTTGTATATATTGTGTATATACTTTAGCCATAACTTGTACTTTCATATTTTTAATAATAATTATGGCTGACTATACTATTAAATTCATTAAAAATAGTTAATAAAATGATGTTTACTATTTCTTAAATTCTTTTTGTATTTAATGTTTAAGAAATCTGGTCAAAATATTTTTTGCAAAATGTTTGAAAAATAGCTTGAAAACCTTTTTGAAAAATCTTTTGAAAACCATTTGGAAACGTTTTGTCGAATATTTTCAACCTTTGCAAAAATGTATTGTTTTGCAAAATTTATTTTCTATGAGTAAAATAAAAATATTCAAAAAACGATTTGCAAAAGTTCTGAAAAATGGTCACAAAAATATTTCAAAAAATCCATATATACTGTTTGAAAAACCGTTGCAAAATGCCTTTCAAATGTGTGTAAATGTTTGTAAATTATCTGTAAAATTATTTTGGACTATAGTTTTCAAAAAATGTTTGAAAACCCTTTTTCAAATAAGTTTGAGGAATATATAAATCGCACTAAAATTCTTAAGTTCTTTATATATATATATATATATATATATATATATATAATTGAGCACTACCCCTAGTAAATTCTTAAAAACCTAATTCTTGTAAATATAAGATGCATCTCCATGTATATATTTGTACCTAATTTTTATCCAAAATATTTTATTTTCAAAAAATTTCAAAAAACATTGGGAAAATCTTTTTGAAAGATAGAAAAAATGCACATGCATTTCTTTTTCAAAAAATCCGTAAAAAGTTCAGAACTTTGAATTGCATCACAAAAATATTTTCTGCATAGCATTTCCATGACATTCGCATTTTTCAGATCGAGTTTGATAATTGAACAAGTCTATGTAAAATTCGAAGAGTAGAGCTTAGTTGGACCTTAAATCTACCTAATTAAGAGGAACCTTATATGAGTTGGAATTGAGGTACTTCATGTCTAGTTGACTTAATTATTTGAGGATCACGAGACTTGGTTCAATGGATTCTTGACTGTCTAAGTAGAGTATTTCAAAGCACACACATGGCTCTTGTCGATAATGACCTAACTTGGACACATGCACCTTTCACTTAGTTCAACTCAGTTGGAGTCCGGAGAGGATTGGAATTGTCGGTATGAGATGCAAATGTGGAAATATTTGTCCTCATCTTGATAGGAAAGTGCACCCCAACCTGTCCAGTGACAGTGAACTCTAAAGACAGGAGAGTATGGGTTGCAATAATGCTTCAAAAGAGAAATAGTCTACTTGCTCAAGAGGGAAAATTCCGTATGTAAATTTTGATGTATACAGTATTTCAAAAAAAAAAGAAAAGCAAAAAACACTCCAAAAAAGTGGATAGGCCTGATTGAAAATAAAATTTCTACCAGAGAGTAAATATTTGTATAGTCAGTAAGCAAGCTTGAGCTTCAAAGTCAAATCATGTGAGCATGAAGCTGGATGACTTGACTACACTGGTCTTTCATCCTAGGATAGGTAGCTACATTGGTTACCATCCATTCTTCTCTTCACCCCCTCCTCTTGAGTTGGTTGTCACATGAACTTAAAAGGGAATACCCCGCTCCTCCAGGAAGGAGTTGCTGGATTGGGGAATCACTAGGTTGTCATGCTTGAGAAGTCACTCTCTTTGTCATTTCAGTTGGGGAGAACCACCATCACTTACATTGTACGAGTCAGATTCATAGTCATAAGGGTTTGCATATGAGTTGAAGTATTCTGACCTGGCTATTGAGGAGACTTGAGCAGAGTTTTGGGATTCTCGAAGGTTGTTGGATTTGAAATCCGATTCCCATTAAGATTCCGCCCGCAGTAAAATTCCAAGGGTCCGACTTAAGCTCCAAACTTTGATTTTATGAAGATAAGTTTGACAATTAAACTTAATCCACCTTTTGTCTTATTCTTTTCTTTTGTTTTTATTTTCTACACTTATGGCATAAGTGTTTGCTAGGGACTGGCAAAGGCAAGTATAAGGGGGATGATGAATCTCCATTTCATCATATTTATTCTATCATTTGGCCATAAAAAAACATAGTAAATGCATGCATGCATTTTAGCATTCATGCATTTGTGTACAAATATTGTCTAAAGGTTGTTTTTAATGCCAAAATTATAGAATAAAGAAAAGAAAAGAAAAGGAATAAAATATCATAGATATTTTATGACTCTAAACCTCGGGAACTAGGCATCTCGATGATTAGGTCAACAAGGAATAAAATAGGGGGAGATAAGGGCCAAAATACTAAAAACATCCTACTTATTTATTCATTATTCCTTAATTTTTGAGACCTATTTTTAAATCCACTTTTTATACCTCAAATAAAGAAACTTTGACCACAAAAGTTGAAGATAATTAAATATAGAAAAATACAAAATTGATTTCACTCAAAAATAATATACAGATAAAAGTTATACTCAGAATAAAATTCCAAGATCCCAACTTCCTATATACATATCTCTCAAATAAAGCTCAAAATATATCAAAATCACCATTAATTTTATATAAATTTTAATAAGTTATTTAATGAAGGTGTTTTCATATTTTGTGGAGTTAAGGTGTGAAAGTTAGTTTTGGATCCCTATTATATAGTTTACCCGATTAAAATAGTCATTTTTTTTATTATTCATTATTTTTAGAATTTTTATATTTTTATATTTTTGTAATATTATTTATAATATACATACATATTAAAACAAGAATAAAATCATATAAAAAACACTAAATTAAAATATGTAAAGAAAATTCATAGTTGAATATACAATAACTATACATATATAAACAACACACCTATTTAGTTAACTCTATATATTATATCAGAAAAATATAATAAAATTATATAAGTATATAAAAACAAGTAATAATTAGATAAAATGATAAAATAAATTAATAAAATTAAATATATAAAATAAAAATAAAAGACATAAATATATAGATGAATATATCTATAATTTACCCCTAAAAAGTAACTTGTAATTATAAAGCTCTAAAACATAAATAAAACCATCATAAAATACTTTTAAGATAATAAGAATTTTTTATTTTATTACATAAAATTAATAAAATCATTTATTATTTTATATACATTTTACTATTATTTTCCAGGAGGTTTTTCTTGGGTGGTCCACGTGGACCAACCAGGGAGCAGTGCTAGTTGACATCGGTCAACTGCACTACCATCCTCTTGCATCCTGTCAGACTATGTTTCGGACTCATTTAGCGGGTTTTTGGAGATCGCGACTTTCACAGAATCGCCTCGCTTCCTTCACGACTTTTTGTGCTCAATTTGCACTCTTACATACCGGCATCTTTCCCCATGGATTACATCTATGAATCGTTGCCTACGCGTCACTCTTCAATGCCATACAGTAACCTTGTATATAACCCTCCATGATCTCTCCTCCCATTTTTGAACTTCTTTTGACCAAGTTTGGTCCTCGCCTTGGAGCCCTGAATTGATGCATGTGACAGAGGCATCTCTAGCTCTTCGAGCGAGGCCAGGTGAGGCCAGAGGTCATCGTTCCACCATCTCCGCCGCCCGCCGGTGTGAGGTCTATTCTTCATCGCTTTTGCCACTGAGGTTCATTTTTCTTGCACTTTCCTTATTATTTTCAGCCATAGGTTACATTATAGCGTCTATTTTAGTGTTTCATCACATAATTTAGCCATAGATCGGCGTCCCGTAGTTCGTCAGAACGAGCCTCCGGCAAACACCTGCACAGTGTTCATGCATGTGTCAGACTGCCATACCACCTCATTTCTCATCCCCCTCACCTTCTACATCTTTGCACGCATCACGTACATCTCTACTCAGCCTGGATCGAGCTCGCTACTCTCCCTCTGTCTCATATGCTGGAGAGCTCCACCGATGCCACCATTCACTCTATCCCATCAAATAAGAGCCCCGAAACTCTCTTTCCTTGTGTGCTAATGCACCTTGCAGGTTCTAGAGACATCAAACCCCGCGAGGGGTCGATTTTTTGTTTATTGCAGGTTCCTAGAGCACCCAACTTCTCCTGACCTCACGGTGGCACATCCATAATCTCCTGGCCATTCTAGTGTTGCATGTAGGTCAAGGACCCTTCCAGGCATCGTTGGAGCTATTTTGCAACAGAGGAGGTGGCCTGAGGCACGTGGGCTTGGCAATTTTGCATCGCGAACGTCACAGGTTTTGGAAATTTGTACTTGACCCAAGAACTATCAAATTCAGTTCTTTATTTTTGTGAAATTTTCACTTTGGCCATTGAACTTTATGCTATTTAATTTATGTCCTTACTAGTAGTGTAGTTTCTTTTTGTTGTTTGTATTTATTTTAAATAGCAATTAAACTCTAAAAAATTCCAAAATAAAGATATAGACTCTTGTTGCATCGTACTTTCATGGATTATTTTTTAATTTGCAGTTTTAATGTTTTTATTATTTAATAAAAATCGAAAACATCTCTTTTCGCCCTTGATTGCAATAGAAAATCCATAAAAAAATAAAACCTTTTTGAAAAATTCCAAAAAAAAATATATCTTATATTTATCTACTTATTTTACAACACTAGAAACTCACTAAAAAATATAAAAGAAAACTCAAAAATAGAAAAATTTTAAAAACCTCGATAAAATATATAATATTCTCAAAAATCTTAAAATTTGTGTTTTCTGGTTCTGAATTTTATTTTTATTATTGTTAATATGATATAATTAATTTGGAAAATTTACTTTGTTTGATATTATTTTATCTCCATTTTGATTTTGGCTATTAATTTATCCGTGTTTTAGGGTAATTTTGACTTTAAAAATATATAAAATGAGAAAAATTCTCAAAAAATCACACAAATACTAAAAATTTTTAAAAACCTAAAATATTTTATTTCCATTTTTTTTATTATTATTGGTATTTATATCTATTATAGAGTATATTGTATATATATTTTATATATAGCTTTATATATATATATATATTAAAAGAAAAAGAACATATAAAAATATAAAATAGAAAAAAATAGAAAAATAGAAAAAATAAAAAATCAAAATATAAAAAAATAAAAAAATAAAATAAAATAAATTATTAAAAACCCACAAAAAAAGAACATATAGACACATACTTTGAAGGATATTGAGTATCCTTAAGCGCATCACGGAAGCGTGTTGATTGCATCGTATACAATCGGGGCAGCTAGTCGCACTAGTCGCTAGATGCGGCGGAAATTAAAATTTTAAAACTAAAGATGAAACCACATGATCACGAGAACACTTATCGGATCGTTTCATCAAACCACCAAGTATAGGGAATACCTCTTGAAGCGTGGTTGTGATCGCGAGATCCCAAAGTAGAGATCCTCCTGTCTTAAGTCCGATCCACGAAGAACGCACTTGCAAGCGTGATGATGAGTCACATTCCTTCCCACAATCCTCGATGAAGATCCAAGCGATGGCTCCCCCGATTTCGTGAAACGAAATCCGTCGTCTTCCTTTAGAGTAAGCAACTCCAAAGAAGATGGAGATCGATGAGTCGTCGAAGGCGAAAGCCGAGAGTCTCTCCTTTCTCAACACAAGATGGACGGCCATCTTTTGGAGGAGAGAAAGAGAGAGGGCGAGAATATGAGAGAGAGAGAGAGAGTTGTAACCTTGTACTACTCTAAATCATGTACCATGGAAGGCTACACTAGCCCTCCTTTTATATTAGTTTAGGATCCATTGGATCTCAATCCATGGACTCATAGATCCAACGGCTAGGCTTGGTCTATGTAAGATCAATGGCTATGATTGTTGTTGGTTAAAAATCAACAACATTAATTTAAATTAAAATATGTTGCAACATTATCAACATAATTTAATTTAACTAATTAAGAGATAATGTGATAACAAAAAAGGGAGTCAACTAACCAACCTTGATTATAGGGGGCGTCCCCTATGAATAATTCATAGGTGACGCCACCTATGAATTAGGTGGTTATTTTGCCTCCTTTTTATTTTATCTTATTATTCCTTAATTAATTTTGTAATAACAATTATCACAAAATTATTCACCAAATTAATTCCAAATTAATTTGTGAATATTTCAAACATGCCATTGAACATTATGTGAATCATATTTACAACCCAAACTAATTTGTAAATTGCATTTCCAATTAATTAACAAATGTGAATCCAATTCACACTATTAATTAACAAATGCTATTTACATAAATTCTCTCTCTTGAATATATGTATATTATAAATCATATTTATAATACACAAATATTATGAATAATAATATCCACATTCTCTAATCCTTGATAATTAAATCCCATTTAGTTATCTTGGATAATCATTCTTACAATATGAATCATATTCATATTAAGCTTGATAATTAAATCTCATTTAATCATCAAGTTCTTCTTGCTTGGATATGAATTTCATCAAATGAATTATTCTCGAACCCTTTCAAGAATAATGTGCTTTCTCCGCAGATACTTGGAGATAAGGACAGGACGATTGTATTGTTCCACGTATAGTGACTTGGATGTTGAGATCTCATCTCAAATCCAGATCTTATGGACCTCCCATCGATGCTTGATTAAATCAAGACCACAAATCTAATCTTCTCATTGAATCTGAATCTCATTCAGACCAATGTCCAACACTTAGACTAAGATCAGATTGCTTCTCTACTGGAAGGAGTCACTAAAATCCAGACTTGTTTCATCACTCCCTCGGAATGGAAGCGTCATGGATATACAATCGTTTATGATCACATCACCCTCAGGTATTCCCAATACCTGTACATCCTGCATACTGGAAGACCCATGATCAACCCGAAGATCAAGATCTATTTTATACTGTCTTCTTCAGTGTTTGATCACTAAGTTTCTCATTTGATCATTGGGATTTTGGTATCGATCATATACTTTCCAAAAGCATATATCATACCTAGGTCTTGATCATATACTTTCCAAAAGTATATATCAAACCTACAAATTCAGTCAAGCTTCCAAAGCGAGACGACCGTGCACGGAATTTGATTCTTCCCAATATCTCATGAGTGAGCTAATGTCTTCTGGTTCAGTTGTGAACCTGTATGATCCCTTTGAGAGATCGTATTACTCATATGCCCTTATATGCACACTAGCGCGCCGGTGTATAGACCTTGGTTAGGTCATCAACCTATTGGTCTGCCAAATGTACACACTCAGACATATAGTAACACATCTGTCTCCGGTCAGAGGATGTGTGCCTATGTTGTGACAGCATTCAACATAGGACTTTGGTTATCTCAATCTCATTAAGTCAACCCATTGACCTAACTAATCTGACACCTCCGAATCTCTATTCCTATGCAAAGGACCTGCATCAAGAGGTCGGTCAGATATCAGCCTATGTGAGAAAGGATTGCCATCTCCTACTTAGGCTAGAGATCACATCTTAACAATCATTTGTACAGTGCTTGATGAGTCCTCAATCAAACCCTTTAGATATTCATCCAAGCACCAACCTCTATGATTCAATAATTGAATCAACCGATGTATGATCATTAAGATAGCCATGGTACATAACCCTAATTGTACAGAGGGACCTATTATGCAAATTATATATTCTTCATTTCAGAACAGGGAATGATATTTGCAATAACATTTATTGCATAATGGCTCGCTGTGAGCTCACATGTCCAATAATCTCCCACTAGCCCAAAGAGCCATTAATGGGCTATTCATTTAAACCCACACTCATGTGACAATCATAGGCTATTTAGAAAATAGCTAGGTAAGATGATCAGTCACTCTGTTCCCACGAGACTACGCCAAGTCCTTTTATGGTACTTGCATATCCCCAGTAATAGTTCTCACATTTAATGCGAATGTTGCATCTAATGCAATCAATACTCAATCTAGTCAAATCAGTTATAGTGTCATTGACACTATTGCTCAATAATTATTATAACCAGTATTTCCATAATCCTTATAAGAATACCCTTATTCTTGGAGATCACTATCTCTTAAGGTATCCACAGTTAAGACCTTTTAGATCTCTATCTATAAAGTCTTAAGCTTTTGAAGATATGACTTTGAGATCACTATATCAAAAATCTTGTCATCTATGAAGATTTTTTTATTACTGCAATCAAGTGTTTTCTTTCCATAGTAGGATTGCAACACTTTACTACTCCCACTGCATGGCAGATATCTGGCTTTTGTACACATTTAGCATGCACTTAGCTTCTCGTAACTAATGCACAGGTGCAAGCAGTTCTAGCATTCACTTCCTCAACTCTTTGAGGTACTATCCCTTTAGATATGTCAGTACCAAATCTCAAGGGAAGGAAGCCTTTCTTGAAATTTCCATGAATGGAATATGTCCAAGGTGTACTACAAATGTGACAGTCCCAATACCCTCTTTTCTTTACTTCTGAACAACTTCAGAACTAAGATCTAAGAGGTATTCCTGAGATCATATCTCAAGGTATGGAATAGCCAGCCTATAAAACACTTATTATCAACCTTATATCATTTCAAATGATTAGGATATTATCTACATTTAGCACGATGAACATAATGGCACTTCCACTAAGCTTCACATGGTACATCAAGATGCTATCATAACATTTATAATTTCATCAAATCTTATGTTCCAACAACAAGAAGCTTATTTGAGTCCACAGATGGATTTCTTTAGCTTTCACACCTTACTTTCCCCAAACATGAAGCCCTAGGGCTACTTCATGTGAATATCCTCAGAGAGGTATTCTTTAGAGAATGCAATCTTGACTTACATCTCGAAGATGCAATAGTCAAGTTGTGTAGCTAAGGTTAGCAATATGATGATTTTAAGCATGGTTACCGAAGAGCAAGTCTCATTGCAAGCAATGTCTTCTCTTCCGGTGTGTAGCTCACGGCTACAAACCGAGCTTTGAAGGTCTCTACCTTCTCATCAGGTTCCCTTTCTTTTGAAGATCCATTTACACCTTAATGGGTCAAACCCTTATAGGTGGATCCTCGAGGGTCCATATACAACACTTGTATATGAAGTCCACTTTAGACTTTATTACTAATATCCATCTTTCCATGTCTTGATCCTCAGGATCTTCATCACATGAAGTCCGATCATTGTCAGACCTAATCGACACATGGAATACATCCTCGAACTCATTTGAAGAGGTATTAGTGTTTCATCTTTAATTGTCCTTTTAGTTCCCAATTTCAGGAGCCTCATTATCTTCTCAAGATTAAATGAGTTCCTTCACTTCATTTTCATCTTGATTCTCAAGAGAGTCTCAATCTACTAAGAATCACATTCTCAGAAATGAGATCTCTTAAGAATCTCAAGGTCATAAAGTAGGTATCCAATACCATCCTTTATTTTCCTAATGAAGTAGCACTCTCAAGTGCTAGATTCCAGCTTACTTGCATGGAATCTTATTAAGGATATATATATTGTAGTCTCTACTACACATATATATATATATGGAAACTAATGGATAATTATGCTAAAATTCATCATTGATCAAATCATGTCACACATGATCCAATTGTATCTCCCTACAACTCCATTGAGTTTAGGTGTATTAGGAGGATTGAGATAGAAATGATATTCATATCTCCATAAGGTATTCCTTGAATTTTATCTAATAGGTACTTGCTACCTTGGTTAGATCAAATTCATGTAATCTTCTTTCAAACTTTGGTTCTAAACCAAAATTATGAAATCTTTGAACATTTCAAAGGTTCCTCGGGTGAAGAGAAAAAATCTCATATCATATGTAATCATCAATAGATTTCACATATCCATAATGTTTACTATGATATAGATGATCTACATACATCAATATGTATGAGATCTTGAATACCTCGACATCTAACACCATTCCCAGAGAAGGGTGTATTGGACATTTTACTTTGAATACAATATTCACAAGTATGTAAGATTTGAAATTTTTAGACATTCTAAAGTTTCATCTCTTACTAGTCTATTGATCATATCAATAGACATATGTCCAAGACTTGATGCCAGATCATTGTCAAATGATCTTCATCCTCCTATTGATCTTATAAGGTTTGATTTTCATTATTAGAAATCTTAATGAACCATTCATTAATTTTCTAATTTTGTGGAGTCCACTAGATGTTAGATTACTATCTGAAATATTTTCATCATAACGCTTTATGATAGTTCTATCTCAGAATTCATGTTTATTTCCAACATTTAGAAACAAACAATGAGTGTACTCTACTATCTAGGTCATAGAGACATTCTCCAAGACTAAGGGCTCTCCCACTGAGAATATGAAGTCTATCTATCCAACAGAGATTGATGCAACAATTACATCAATATCCATGTAGATGACTATTAAACCTTAAGATCAAATTTCTAATCTTCTAATATATATATATATATATATATATATGCAACCAATTGCAAATGTCATTAGAAGATTGGGATACAATTGTCAAACTTTATCTTATGAAATAAGAAAGTCAGAGTCAATGATTATATGTAGATTATTATGATGCTCTATCTGAGTCCTT
This sequence comes from Ottelia alismoides, assembly GCA_037367405.1. Lineage (NCBI taxonomy): Eukaryota > Viridiplantae > Streptophyta > Magnoliopsida > Alismatales > Hydrocharitaceae > Ottelia > Ottelia alismoides. The sequence continues at coordinate 216,765 of JAZKJV010009799.1, forward strand.
CACTAAGGATTTTAGACAGACTTGATAGTCATACTATCAACACATCAACTTATTGCAGTATTGGCATTCATCCAACTCTTTGGATGTCACATGGAAATCACAGAAGTACAATCAACTCTTTGATTTTCCTTCTCACATGGGTCCGACCCACGCTTCCACTGTGCTCTCTTCATATATAAACAACCATTGTTCAAGACAAAGAATCTCTTATGTTGAATTCAAAAGATTTCAACACAAGAGCACTTCAACATTTATACATGCTTCATTAAATTATACAATATGGATATTATGAAGCTTCATGAATGACTAGAGTATAGATAGTAGAATGATGACACTCATCATATCTAGATACATCTTAACTCTTAGAGACTTAGGTTCAGGTAGGTATTCAAACATTTTGAATACATCATCTCTTTCGAGCTACCATTCTGCATAATGCAGAGAACCATGTCATTCATGATTAAATGTCTAGAGCACAAATGTATGCCAAAATATCTTCTTTTATTTTATAGGGATTATTCGACAATTACGATCACCATCGACATGTCACTTCCAAAGTACACTCGATGAAAGATGAAGACTATAGAGACATACAAACCCTAAGGTGATGTCTTATTGTCTTACTTAATTGTCACTCCTCATTATCGTTGAGGAAACTTACACATTGCAACCACATACATTATGTGTCCAATTGCAAGTACAATATCTGGATCATGAGTCCAATCCATGATATTTTACTGGTTATTATTGAGTATAATATTGAGTGGGTTTAATGAAGGATTATCTGAAATAAGAAATTTGCATAAAGTGTATATATAATATATATACATATTTTACTTTGATTTAGGAATTTTTATATCAAAGTTGTCTTACCTTATCAACACTGAAAGTTCATTCCCTTGATCACTTTCAATGTAAGAGATATACTTACCATTATATCTCAAGCAAGATCTGGGATTTCCTTCCTTATCTTTGTTGCATCCCAATAATATGAGAACCTACAACTCGGATAAAAAGAAGCGGGAACACATTCCGCCTTACAAGTCCAACTTACATTTCCCAATTCGGTCTTTAATACCCGGGCCCACCACCCCTAAGATGATGTTGACCCATCATTAATTGAACCAACCGTCAACAGGATTAATACTCGCTATACGCAATCTAATATCGCCCCAATAATATGAGGACCGATATTGGGGTTACTACGTATACGGCCTTACTCTTTCGAGAAGCAAAGAACCCGATCCAATTAAATCATATATAGGATCTGTCACTTCGGACAGGCGTCTCCTATATACAACAACTAGCGACGGAATCCTTTACCTTGACGGGAGATCATGGATGTCACTTATGTGATCCTCCACCTCATATTCAAATTGTAATTAATTGTCGTGAATCATATTCGCATAATTAATTCTTCCAAGGGAAATACACATCTATTCATAATAGAGTGTTTATTGGATATAATTAATTTAATCACATTAAATTAATCATTAATCCAATCATCAATCAACAAACTTGATTATTACTTGAATAGTAGGTATAATCTCAAAGTACGTATTATTCGAATTTTAATAATTAGAAAAATACATATTACAGTCCCTACCCGCTGTCATGGTCAGTACCGACGAGAGTGGGATGGACCACATACGTTGCAACCCACAACCCCAATGCTCTCCGACTAGGCACCATATCTGCCTCGGGAAAGGATAATACCAGATAGATCATCATGTACTTTGAGATTCTCATCGGTTTTTCAACCGAAATTATACCATATAATATACATCAAAACAATTTTGATTATATTATAAGGAGATTTGCTAAACAAATTCCCAATCCTATTCAAGCAAGAGGGTTTTTCATGTAAATGTTGTCCTACAACTATTGTAGGATAAACTATGATTTTTCATGAAATCAATGTTTGTTGATGAACCAATGATCAAGATCTAATATCTCATCATTGTGGTTCAGGCAAATGTCATTCAATGAAATAATTATCTCTTTAAATATTTCACAAATATTTATCACTAATTATTCCAGAAAATTAACAATTAATTTTCATGATAATTGAATGACATATCACAAGGTTCAAGATCAAAAATGTTAATTTCCAGCAGTGACCCCCAATCACTAAAATTAACTTATCTTGATCAATTTAAATCCAAAAAATGCAAACTCAGTTTCCAAAGATTGCCTATTTGATTTGTTAAAGAACTCAAGTGATAATTTATGCATTTCAAGGCGGATCAAAACCGTAATTATCTCATTAATCACGTTCAGATCCGCAGTTCCCGCAACAGTGAATATAGTCATATTCAAAAAACCATATCTTGAGCAAATGAAGTCCAAATTTCACAAACACAAATCCTATGGTTTCCTCAATTAATGGAGAACAAAATCCAATTGAAAATTTCGTATTTAAACATTTTAAATAGTACTGAAAAAATCAATTAGACAGAGGTGCGAAAATTGAAATGCAGTAAAAATTTCGCAACCCTTTCAAGAACCAAATCGTCTAAGGTCAATGGATCATATCCAAAACCTTATTTAACCTGGCTCAGATACCACTTGAAGGATACTGAGTATCCTTAAGTGCATCACAGAAGCGTGTTGATTGCATCGTATACAATCGGGGCTGCTAGTTGCACTAGTCGCTAGATGCGACGGAAATTAAAAATTTTAAAACTAAAGATGAAACCACATGATCACGAGAACACTTCTCGGATCATTTCATCAAACCACCAAATATAAGGAATACCTCTTGAAGCGTGGTTGTGATCGCGAGATCCCAAAGTAGAGATCCTCCTGTCTTAAGTCCGATCCACGAAAAACGCACTTGCAGGCGTGATGATGAGTCACGTTCCTTCCCGCAATCCTTGATGAAGATCCAAGCGATGGCTCCCCCGATTTTGTCAAATGAAATCCGTCGTCTTCCTTTAGAGTAAGCAACTCCAAAGAAGATGGAGATCCACGAGTCGTCGAAGGCGAAAGCCGAGAGTCTCTACTTTCTCAACACAAGATGGACGGCCATCTTTTGGAGGAGAGAAAGAGAGAGGGCGAGAATATGAGAGAGAGAGAGAGAGTTGTAACCTTGTACTACTCTAAATCATGTACCATGGAAGGTACACTAGCCCTCCTCTTATATTAGTTTAGGATCCATTGGATCTCAATCCATGGACTCATAGATCAAACGGCTAGGCTTGGTCTATGTAAGATCAATGGCTGTGATTGTTGTTGGTTAAAAATCAACAACATTAATTTAAATTAAAATATGTTGCAACATTATCAACATAATTTAATTTAACTAATTAAGAGATAATGTGATAACAAAAAAGGGAGTCAACCAACCACCCTTGATTATAGGGGGCGTCCCCTATGAATAATTCATAGGTGACGCCACCTATGAATTAGGTGGTTATTTTGCCTCCTTTTTATTTTATCTTATTATTCCTTAATTAATTTTGTAATAACAATTATCACAAAATTATTCATCAAATTAATTCCAAATTAATTTGTGAATATTTCAAACATGCCATTGAACATTATATGAATCATATTCACAACCCAAACTAATTTGTAAATTGAATTTCCAATTAATTAACAAATGTGAATCCAATTCACACTATTAATTAACAAATGCTATTTACATAAATTCTCTCTCTTGAATATATGTATATTATAAATCATATTTATAATACACAAATATTATGGATAATAATATCCACATTCTCTAGTCCTTGATAATTAAATCCCATTTAGTTATCTTGGATAATCATTCTTACAATATGAATCATATTCATATTAAGCTTGATAATTAAATCTCATTTAATCATCAAGTTCTTCTTGCTTGGATATGAATTTCATCAAATGAATTATTCTCGAACCCTTTCAAGAATAATGTGCTTTCTCCGCAGATACTTGGAGATAAGGACAGGGCGATTGTATTGTTCCACGTATAGTGACTTGGATGTTGAGATCTCATCTCAAATCCAGATCTTACGGACCTCCCACCGATGCTTGATTAAATCAAGACCACAAATCTAATCTTCTCAATGAATTTGAATCTCATTCAGACCAATGTCCAACACTTAGACTAAGATCAGATTGCTTCTCTACTGGAAGGAGTCACTAAAATCCAGACCTGTTTCATCACTCCCTCGGAATGGAAGCGTCATGGATATACAATCGTTTATGATCACATCACCTTCAGGTATTCCCAATACCTATACATCCTGCATACTGGAAGACCCATGATCAACCCGAAGATCAAGATCAATTTTACACTGTCTTCTTCAGAGTTTGATCACTAAGTTTCTCATTTGATCATTGGGATTTTGGTATCGATCATATACTTTCCAAAAGCATATATCATACCTAGGTCTTGATCATATACTTTCCAAAAGTTTATATCAAACCTACAAATTCAGTCAAGCTTCCAAAGTGAGACGACCATGCACGGAATTTGATTCTTCACAATATCTCATGAGTGAGCTCATGTCTTCCGGTGCAGTAGTGAACCTGTATGATCCCTTTGAGAGATCGTATTACTCATATGCCCTTATATGCACACCAGCGCGTTGGTGTATAGACCTTGGTTAGGACATCAACCTATTGGTCTGCCAAATGTACACACTCAGACATATAGTAACACATCTGTCTCCGGTCAGAGGATATGTGCTTATGTTGTGACAGCATTCAACATAGCACTTTGGTTATCTCGATCTCGTTAAGTCAACCCATTAACCTAACTAATCAGACACCTCCGAATCTCTATTCCTATGCAGAGGACCTGCATCAAGAGGTCGGTCAGATTCAGCCTATGTGAGAAAGGATTGCCATCTCCTACTCAGGCTGGAGATCACATCTTAACAATCATTTTGACGGTGCTTGATGAGTCCTCAATCTAACCCTTTATATATTCATCCAAGCACCAACCTCTATGATTCAATAATTGAATTAACAGTTGTGTGATCATTAAGATAGCCGTGGTACATAACCCTAATTGTACAGAGGGACCTATTATGCAAATTATTTATTCTTCATTTCAGATCAGGGAATGATATTTGCAATAACATTTATTGCATAATGGCTCGTCGTGGGCTCACATGTCCAACATACTTCATAATCACTGTTGTGTAATTAGTTGCCCAATCTATCTTGCTTGACCCCTGTGTTCGACCTCTACATACTTGCACCTATACACGTCCTTGTTGTGGAGTTATAATATATTTTAACTTCTCACTTATTTTTCATTTCTTGATCATCATTGTGGGTTAGTTGTTGTATGAAGTTGGGTTTCGTGTGAGGTCATCTCAATGACTGTTGATCAGCCATGTGGATTAACACGACTTCTGCAAACAACACTAGCATTAATTATATTATGGTAATTATCATTTCATGTGAAAGGGAAATTTAATTGTGATCGGGTAGTGGTGTAGTTGCACCAAGGGAGGGGCATGCACACTTGGGGCCTCAAGTAGAAGCCTAGAGAGTCGTGATCCCATCCACTATGATGTAGTTGCGATGGTTGGAGGACATGTTACTTGGTACACCGAGGAGCCACCACTTGGTGTTTGGCCTCAGCACTTCCGTGCCTTTATGCTTCGAGTGCGGGCCAAGTAATCATGGATGGTGGTCTAGTATTTCACTTGTTCACTTAGAATTAACACTCATATATCGGTTGTTGTAGGACACATTGGTTAGTATTCCGAGTGGGAGCACTAAGAGGGGAGTTCCGCGAAATGTGGTTAGTGAAGTTGGGAATGAGATATAATTCTCCTATGCATAAGGAGGATTGGATTAGTCATGATGATTCGCAGATTGGAATCTTAATTGTGAATCAGAAGTACAATTGTGAAATGGAGCTAAGTAAACATGTTGGGAACTTAGTTAGGATGCATTGTACCCCACCGTATACCTACAGAGGTACCCCAACCCTAAGACATTCTTTTTGCTTTAGAGTCATAGTGTGAGGTCTCATCTAGACCAAGACCACAAACTATCCACAAAGCCTGGTTACTCATTCCTTATCTAATAATAATAATAATTAGAATGCAATTCTTAGTGAGATCAATTTAACCAGTTGTTTCTCTTGCACACGTTTGAATTATATCTTTCTTGTTGTATATTTTGTTTATTTCGTATTGAGAAACTTTGCTCTTAACATACCTACGTGTGGATCCACAGGTTCTCAGTAGTGAGCAGCTTGGAGTCACCTTTTTGTACAGCTTCACGATACTTTTTGGTGGTACAGTTGCTTGTAGCTTTATTATCCTTACTTGTAATTTTTTGAGATATATAACATGTAAAATGAATGTATGTTGGGACACATTTTTTAAACATGCATACATGTTTATTTTTGTGGACATGGATGGACAATGGAAGTGCAATGAATAGAAATAGAATGTGAATGTGATCAAGTCATGAATGGAAAAGTAAATTTTAATTTCCAATGTATTGTGCTATTTTTCTCCTGCTTATGTGTATGTCATATGATTCAAATGTGGAATGTATGCACGTGGAGTTGGTTTGTCAAGTACCCGGATCCCAAGGGGATGATGGACGTCACAGTTACATCTCAATAATATGAGAAATTGTAAATCGGATAAAAAGAAGCTAGAACTTGTTCTGCCTTGCAAGTCCAACTTTCATTTCCCAATTCGATCTTTAAAACTCAGGCCAACCACCTCGAAGGTAATGTTGACCCATTGTTATTTGAATCAATTGTCAATAGGAAAAGAACTCGCTATGTGCAATCCAATATTGCCCCAATAATATGAGGAATTGATATTGGGGTCATGACTCATATGATCCTACTCTTTCGAGAAGCAAAGAGATCGATCCACGTGTGCTTGTATGTCGGAGCTATCACTTCATATAGGTGTCTCCAACATACAATCTATAATGACTGAACCCTTCGCCTTGACTGGAGACCATGGATGTCATTTATATGATCCTCCATATCTCATTTAAATTTTAATAAATTAATATGAATCAGATTCACATAATTAATTCTTCGAGGAATTACATCTCTATTCATAATAGAATGTTTATTTTAGATTTAATTAACTTAATTATATTAGATCAATTATCAATCCAATGCAACCATAAACAATTAGGATTTGCTTGATATTACTATATTATTATCTCTCAGAAGTAAGCATTATTTTTTATTTTTAGTAATTATATAACAAGTTGATTTACTCATATATACCCTCTCATCGAAATGGATCAAGCCAGGTCGGACATATAACAGGGAGTGCTTCCTCGAAGACATATATTTAACCTATTAGCATATCCACATCCTAGATACCATCACCATAACAACTCAAGAATAATAATTATTGCATCAATTTACTTGCAGTTTTATCGATCAACTTTGATGGTCGGAATTATACTATATAGTAATCACTTTAGGCATCTTATAACACTTTTGAGATACTAAATTTCTAATGATATCAATCAAACATGTTCTTGGTTTTGCATGTAAAGTTGTCCTAAAACTATTGTAGGATAACGTAGGGTTTTCGTCATGAAACAATCATTTAATGGAAGTTGATGTTTAATCAATTATCTAGTAAATATTAATCATCAATTAATCACGTTGAATTCATAATTTACTTTATTTTTATTGAATGACAAATACTTTAAAAAGTAATGTTGATGATCTAATCATCATCTGGCCCATCTCAACTAAATATGGAATATCTAAGGCAAACGGAGTTCGAATCACGCGAAATAAATTCAATGATTTAATGGTTCGATTCTGTACTTAATTAAAGTGTTTATTTCATATTTCATGATGGAAAAGGGTAAGAAAAAACTAATTCCTTACAGATCCATGAATACATGCAAAAATAATTACAATACAGAAACTTTTCGAATTTTAGTTCATGCACTTTTGGTGCCAACAATTGACTACTATTTTAGGGACATATTTAGACAATCTAAGTACATTTTAGTATCCAAAAAATGTGTCCAAACAGTACATAAATAACAGCTTTTATCTTAGCAAAAAAATAATTCAAAAATGTCATTTTATGCAAAACAACGAGTCCCCGCGCATTCGATATACAAAACCTTGTTCACCTAGGATTTTGTATAACATACAAGATCTTCAACATATCTCTTATACCACTTGAAAGCTAAGATTTGGGTCTTAGTACATCACAGAAGCATGAAGATCACATCAAATGCGATCAAGAGAGACTAGTCATACTAGTCGCTCGAGGAAGAAAATTAAAAACTTTAAAGAGATGAAACCACATGATTTGAGAACACTTCTCAAATAATTTCATCAAGTCACAAGTAATATATAGTAATACCTATTGAAGTGTGGTTGTGACCTTTTATCTAAAGTAAGAGACCTCCTGTCTCAAGTCTGATCCGACGGAGGAGACACTTGCGAGGGTGTGGATGAGATGTGTGATTCTCACAATCCAAGTAGATGATCCATGCAATGAATATCCTGATTTAGTATTATGAAATACAATATCTTATTCATAAGAAAGGGATACCTAAGAAGATGGAGATCCATGAGATGTTGATTTGGCAGCACGACGACGTGCCGACAACGGTAATGCTCTCTAGGTCAAGATGTGGATGGCTAGTCTTGAGAGAGAGAGAGATGGGGCATGTAGAGAGAATGGAGGAGAGAGTATGCTATTGAAATTATGTTGTAAAATTAAGGTCTAAGGCTATGTTCCCTTTTATACTATTTTAGATTCTATGGATCACAATCCATGTGCTCACAAAATCAATGGTTTAGATTATTTTGTACTTTTAATCAATGGTCATAATTTTTTTGCATAAATTTGAAACAATATTTTTTTATTAATTTAAATTAAATTAAATATATTGATTAATCTTCAATACAGATTAATTCAACCAAATAAATTGGAAGGTGGCTTCCTTCTTCCAATTATGTGAGATCTTATATCTCACATAATCATTCATAATTTGCAACAACTTTTATTGCCAATACAATCATGCCATTAAAAATTATGAATCATATCCATACATCCAAAATAAAATCTAAATTCTATTTACAATTAATTTTCCAATGTTAATCCAATTCAAATCAACATTTAATTCATAAATACCAATTACAATTATCACTCTCTCTAATATATTATAAATCACATGTATAACCTATATTATTAATATGGATAGAGATATCCACATTATTCATACCCATGATAATTAAATCATATTTAATTATCTTGGATCCCCATTCTCATGTGTTTAAATAATATGAATCATATTCATATAATTCATGATAATTATATCACATTGAATTATCAATTTCCCAATGCTCATATATATTATCAATAATGGAATTATTCTTGAGCTCTTTCAAGAATAATGTCCTTTCTCCGTGAATACTTGGAGACAAGGACATGGCGATTGTACATTCCACATATTGTGACTTGGATGTGGAGATCATATCTCAAATACAGATCTCAAGTACCTCCCAAAGATGTTTGATTAAGTCGAAGCTGTAAATTAATCTTCTCATTGCATATAAATCGTATTTAGATCAATACCGAAAATTTGGACTAACTAAGTTACTTCTCTACTGAGAAGAGGAGTCATTAAAATCCAAACATGTTTCATCACTCCCTCAGAATAGAAGTGTCATGGTTATACGATCATTTGTGATCACATCACACTCAAATATTCCTAATACCCATACATCCTACATACTTGAAGACCTATAATAAACCTGAAGTTTTAGATCACATTTAGTTATCTTCTTTAGGGATGTATCTTTAAGTTTCTCATTTGGTTATTGGGAGTTGGTATCGATCACATGCTTTCCAAAATCATGTATCATACCTACAAATTCTTGCCGTGCTTCCAAAGCAAGATGACCATGCATGGAATTTGATCAATCCCAATACCTCATGAGTGAGCTCATGTCTTTCGATCCACTATGTTCCTTTGAGAGTTTGTATTATTCATATGCCCTCATATGTACACCAGCTTGTCAGTGTGCAAACCTTGATCAACCTAACAGTCTACCAAGTGAACATAGCAATACATATATCTCCGGTCAGAAGATGCATACCTATATCATGACAGTATATGACATAGGTCTTGGTTATCTTGATCTCATAAATTCAACTCCTTGTTCTGACTTTTCTTACACCTTCGAATCTCTATTCATATGTATAGGACCTATATTAAGAGGTCGGTCAAATATCATCCTTTAAAGAAGGATTGTTATCTCCTTCTCAGGTTGGGGATCATCTCGTAATAATCATTTGATGGTGCTTGATGAGTCCTCAATATAACTCTTTGGATACCATCCAAGCACTCGCTTGTATGATTCAACCATTGAATCAACAGTTGTATGATCCTTAAGATGGTTATGGTACATAACCCTAATTGTACTAAGGGGCCAAATAAGTACACTCATTCATTTAATCTCATACAAGGAATGAAATAAACCAATAACCTTTATTGATATATCAAACATTACAATGACATTTATTGTAGAAATGGTTCGCCTCAAGATGACATGGCAAACAGGCTTGGTTGCCATAAGCTCCACATGTTATCTCCTCCATGATTCGGGAGTAACCGAGGAGGTGGGTTTGGCTCTGACACTTCTGAAAAATCTAGGGCATCTGATGATAGCTTGATCTGATGGCTCTGATTTAGGTGAGATTTCACGGTTGAGATCTCCCCATTTCTTGATCTAAGACTTGTTGTAGCTTCAACCTAGGGTGGCTAGTTCGAGGTCGACGAACGTTGAGGTAGTTGGTGGGCAGAGGTCAAGGCGTAAAGATGAAGGAAGATGGTGGCAATTAGCATGAGAAGAAGAGAAGAAGAGAGAGGGGGAAATGGGGGTTGTTGCATGAATGGAGTTGTTCAACCCTCTCCTATCATCGCCTCCACACTCGGAGAAGTAGCACGAGGCTCTGCTTCCACAGTAAGGAGTAGTAGCATGGAGATAACTCTGTCGATCTTGCCACAATCGAGGTCTTCGTATGAGATAAGGGCACTGTCACCACCATTTCACTCTGACTCTCTCCCTCTCTTGTAGTATCGATTAATGGAGGATGCTTTTGACTGGAGGGAGTGGTTAGACTTAAGTAGGATGAAGGAGAGGTATGAGAAGGAGGTTTGATGGTTGCCAGAGATAATGGACGGAGGTTGGGCTCAACTTTTGGGTGTTGATTTCGAAGGGGATAAAGGGTGAGGAGATAAGAGAGGTTGGGCAGTTGGTGAGGACAGAGGTGGGGGACGACCGAGCAATAGAGACATAGTTGGTCTCAAGCAATTTTGGGGAATAGGGTTCTGATGGGTTGAAGATATAAGGGTTTTCATGTCGTTGTGGGTGTTTGGGAGCTCGACAGAGATGGGTGGCCGGAGAAGGGCAGTAGAGATCTGGTGGAGCAGAGCGGAGTGGCTCGGCCAGGAAGGAGACGATCATGTGCTTCGTAAGTGATGAAGGGGTGAAGGGAGAGTATGTGCGAAGCACATGTTCTAAGTTTGGGATCAGTCACGTACATGGCACATGGGCAGAGATAGTAGTGGGTTTCCTGGAGCCAAGTGGCTCCACTTGCATTGTGCCATGTGGCACGACCATTGTCCATGACTTTGACAAGTGAATGAAAATGCAGAAATAAATAAATAATGGTTGATGGGCTCGAATGTAAAAATTCTCGACATAAAAAATGTTTGTATAAATGTGATTTACAATGCAATGCACATGAAGGACTCAAGTGCAACCAGGATGCAAAATGAATTATGCATTCTTTAGCAATATTGTATGTGCATAAAACACTATTTTTGTAGTTTAGTGATTTTTATTTGATTTTCAGTGACTAAACAATTTATGAAAAAATTTGACATGTTATGAAATGATGCAATGGACTCAAATTACATTTTTTGGTTTTTTTATGGATTAAGTTAATGTCATATAATTTATGGAGGTGGATTAGATCAGTAAGCTTAGGTCAAAACTTGTCTTTTTATTTATCTTTCTAATTTTTTGGATTTTGTTTTCTATATAATTAGTTAAAATAATGAATACAATAAAGAAATGAAAGGGAAATAATTAATTTTATTTAAATATGCACATGAAATAATCGATTAAAATCAGCAAAAATGTATAATGCACGGTTAGGTCCTAAAATCTAATTTTTCACAAATGAACTCCGATTCTTTTGGATTTTCTCTTGATTTGTAGAAATTTGAGCGCACGTTAATTCAAAAGTAAGTATAATACATTTGGGCACTGTATGAGAGAGATATCAACGTTTGCAGCTTTTTATCCTCAAATTAAGGTTTGGGTTTATTTTGAATATGTACAAGTAGCATTTTTAGGATTTTTCATTGATTAAGGTTACTGATATGTATACATTGAAGTTGGTTTCATGTCAATTGGAGTAGATATGAATTAATTAAAAATGGTCGAAGTTAATTGAAAATATGCTTATGAATAGGAATGCAGAAATGAATGCAAATTTATGCAAATATATTACAAGTGCATGAAAGTTAATTTTCTGATATTAGCATATGAATGCATCTAATTTCTCAGGACAAAACTCTTTTTTCATCTAACTAGAGTGATGAATCACATATCCATCAATCCCCTATACTTAAATCTTGCTCGTCCCTGAGCAACTAAAGAAATGAAGAGGTAAAATGAGATTGTGTTGCATACCAAGATCATGAGCAAAAGATAAAAATGGAGCTAGACATGACCTTTAGATTAATAGTTTGGCGGAACTCATGTAAGAATTAGGGTTTCAAAATCAATAGCCTCCAAGTTCTAGACATCATTGTAATAGTTTCAGCTCCGAAGTCATCTTAGATCAATCCTCCTCCCAAAGCATGCCCCAGGAACATCGAACAACTATCTCATGAGCATGAAGGGTGTTATCTCTTCCCATCCAAAATGCCAGACTACCAAGAAAACCTCTTCTCCAATAACTTGTCCTCAGGGAGTCAAGTATTTCCTTTTAAGTTCAGGTACATGCTAGTTCACACCGAATATATAGGGAGAAATTTTTAGAAGGGGAAAAGAACTAGAGGGTGACTAGAGTAGTCACCTCTCTTGTGAAGACCGGTCAGTGTAACTAGGTCTCCACCAAGATTTGCAGGCTATCTGAAGCTTGGACCTTTGTGGTCAAATATTTATTTGGTAGTTGGCTTCATTTGGTATGGATTTTTGGTTTCTCTAAATGGATATTTTGTGCCTCGATGGATATAGAATTTTTTGTTCCGCCCATTTTTTGTGGTCTTAGAAAAAATGTGCTAGCGGTCCATTCCTCATCTGAAACTCTATTTCAACCCGTACTCTGGTCATTAGATGTCCATGCTACCAGAAAAGAGTCACACAGTTTTCCAACACCCCGTCTTAGTTGAGATAAGTGAATAGTGCTAGAGTACAGCTTAATTCCCTATTCAAGAGTAGTAACCAAAATGAGGCGACCAGGTTAGACACTGAGAGTCAGAGTCTGGAGATTACCATTCAATACTCAAAGAATTAAGTCTATGACCCGAAGCTTCTAAATCCTATTTCTTGATGAAGTTCCTCTAAAAATTGGGTGGATTAATGTCACGTCAAGACCACTCTCGGTTTCTTCTCATAACTCTGTTAAGAACCCAGGACTTTTCACCAATGTAGATGCATGAAATGCGCAATGACGTGCATATGTAGGAAATGCAAAAAAATCATTGTTGAATTTTGTGGATTTTTTTGTTTTTGTTGTTTTTTTAAGACTTTTATTCACATTATTCGCATTATACAAATTTCTACGCATTAGGCAAATTTTCTCAAGTTTTACAAAAATTTATCCACACCGCAAGTTAGTTTTATATATAAAAAATACAACACCATATAGTGTGGTGTAATGCAGATATGTAAATGAATGTGACTCACTCCCCTATACTTAGCGTATGCTAAGTATAGAAGGATGCAAAAGAAACATAGGAGGGGTAGACGTAGGATGCCCCCTAGTGTTAGGCCCTTGGTCAGTCTAAGCATAAACAAGAACAAAAATGGGGAGACCAAGGGCAAGAGGATAGAAGGTGGACATGTATAGGGTGGGCATCAATTCCCCTTATACTTAGGCATTTTCCTAATGAATAGAAAAGTACAAAGGGAACCGATAAGTTTGGGAGAGAATGTACAGATTTCAAGGAGGTTTTCTACAAGCCTTCTTGCAGGCATGTGGTGGGAGGGAATAAGAATATGAAAAACATGATGTAGTAGATTCCCCGCCATCGTTGGAGTCATCCTCAGAGTAGTAATGTTTGGTGGAGGCTCTCCAACTAATTCTTCTTTACGGTTGCTCTCTCACTTGGTCAACCAACTCAACCTTAGACGATGAGTACTTTGATGAAGCGGTATCGATCCGGTCATATCTAATCACCACGGTCCATGTATTATACCTTGGGGCAGGGTCTTTAGAATAGTTCACGTCTATGGTGATGTACCAAGTAGGTGTGCTAGAACCAAAAGCAGGGAGAGGAGGAGGACTGAAGTGCTTCTTCCCTCCACTAGCAACTAGACTAGAGGATTTGGCCCTTCTGAATTGAGTATGTGAGGTACTGGCCATTGGTTCTTCATCTGATGAATCATAGTGTATGTTGTATATCTCCTATAAGGTTTGTACATATCTCGAGTATCTAATGGTGCTTAGAGTCGATTTTGGCTTTATCGGCTCAAGTGTCGGATCACAGTAATGATCAATGAAGTTTGATATGATTGTGTCTAGATTCGATGAATCAGATCTAGGTCAGGCTCATTCACCTTGGTAGCAAACATGGGTAGCCTCGGCGGTCAGATCCTCAGATGTCTCTCCTTGAGTTGTGTATGAGGTCCGTGGAGAGGTTTATTCTTGTGAAGGGTCAGTCTCAGTGGTTTCCACCGTGTCAAGATTATCAGTCTCATATTCAGTTTTCTCAGGGTTAGGTGGGTCCTTGAGGTGTTGATCATTATGGTTTTGGTTCAAGAATTTTATGTCTTGAGTCTCACAATCAATAGTTGCTCTAGTAGAGGCTAAGAACAGCTTTCATAGAATAATGGGAGACTCAGACAAATCTCTTTGATGTTCAATGTCCAGGACAATAAAGTCCGCTCTGGTTTCACACCTTGGAAGTTCATGATGACAAAAACAATTCCTCTAGGTCTCTTTGTGGATTGATCAGGAAATTGAATGATCACTCTAGTCTTTTTGAGCAGTCTGAGTTCGAGTCGATCAAGATGTTTAGGGTGGAGTCATCGTCTATTTGAACATGAGTAAACTCGGTGTTCTCAATATCACAGGTAACCCTAGTCAACCGTTTGACTCTGCGACTTTTGCTCTTTTGGGTCATCACCATTGAATTAGCCATAATAGCTAAATGATATTAAATTCTAGATCTCTTTCTACCCATCTTATTAGGTGATAATCATTTCTTCATAAATCTTTGAAGATTTGGCACATACTCTATGGCCTTAATTGATGGAATCTCTAAGATAAGACTTTTGCAAAATGCTTCCATTTCAGTGTTGTCCAGTTTTTTTAAATTTTTTGATTTTTAATTTTTTGGTATTTTTATTAAATTCAATGGAATAGTTAGTGGACGAGTCAGTGATATCTGACACATGTGGTGTATGTGTTTGAAATTTTAGCACAAGAAGTGTCTCATGTTCGCTCTATGTGGTCCTCACTTCTCCTTGAGTGCTTATTATTTCTTTTACCATTTGGATGACATTATCAAGTCATTATGTTAAATCATTGTCTCTCTTATTAATTCGATTTATATCATCTATTATTGTCTCATGACTTCAAGATAAATGATCGTACTCATCATGTTGTGACTAAGGCAAGCAACCGTTAGCTGAGTAATAATCATAATTCATGGTAATGGTCGGGTCATGAGTCTTATTTCCTTGACTCTGGATCTCAAATGTTTTGTCAAAGGAAAATAGGTCTTACTTTGGAAGATAACCATCCTAAATAGGGGATGGTTCAAACAATATACTCTCAATCATAATTGAAAATCATGTTTCTCTGTCAAATTCGGTTATACACATGTCCACCCTCAAATCTGCTCGCTCCATTGTGTCTACATAATAATGATTCAATTTTGCGAGATGTTCATATATTGAAAACTCAACTGCGGAAGGATTGGGTGGTGGAATAAGAGAGAAGAATCGACCAGAAGAGAGGTTTTTTTGGAAATGGGAATGAAGATGAAGATGGCCAGGATTCGGTCGTGTAAGTGTGACCTACAGAGTCTGGGTATGAATGCCAAATATTCCAACATCTTCAAAAAATGAAAGTGGATTATTTACGAACCTCGATGTAGATATGCAAGTGGAATGGGATTTGAATTCATGCAATTGAATACACAATGCAAACCCCAAAATTCACCAACTTAACACAGTGAGGTGGTGAATATTCGAGATATTTTTCAATTTTAAATTCGAGATAAAATCAATCTTATATTTTGTTACATGCATTGAGTCTCCCTAATGTCTAGATGTGGTTCTACTACTCCTAGATCAAAGGAGTGTACTGCTCGGGCTGCTGGTCTATATCGCACCCTTAAAGGATATAGTAGACAAGCAACCCAAAACATCAACTACGGCCAGAGGCGAGCACTTGCAGCTCCTAAATCTACAAGAGTCATATATGGAGACTTAGGGCACAAGTCCAGGATTTTGGGTTTTAACCTTATAGCTACATCCTCACCCTCTCAAAGTTTGGAGGTATGTACATGTGCTTAAGGAAGGGGCTGCTCTCCCACAATCAATTCTTTTCAATTTTATCTAGTTTTAGTTATTCAATAATGTTAGTTGTCCCCTTGTTTTAATTTGATTATCACTTTGAATTTGAGTGGAGAATGATGTATGTCTATAAGGGGGTTCCAATTTCCTTTAAATCCTAGATGAGTAAAAACCAAGGGAGAATCGAAAAAGTCGTGTAGGGGGAACACGATGATGAGTGCAAAGTCAGAGATACTTGTAGTGCTTCCTCACTATCTTCATGCAGGATTCTTAAAAAGAATTGAAATTTCCCTAATAAATATGTCTAATGCGTGCACGAGAAACAATGCCTAGACTAGGAATTTCTATTAGCGAGTGGTAGAAAAAAATTAAGTTGGTTAAGCAAAATACAAAATATTACATCTAATTAATGCGAGAGTGTGGACATAGTTCTATGAGCGTAAAAATAAACCTAGTAACTCTAATAGCCACATTGCAATCCCAGGTCCAAGTGAATCATCACAAAATAAGGGCCCAATAGGCTGACTGTCCAGTCTGGGTACAAGCATGAGTCTTCAAGCTATGATTACTGGAAATAGGTAGAATAATTACAAATTATATACAACAATAAAAAAATCACTCATTCTCAAAAAAAAATTCCGCGCCTCCTCAGTGGGCTCAGTCCACAGAATCGCCTACATCTGGTTGCTCTGAGTTGCTTCAATCTCTGAGAAAGATGCTCCAAGTCCATCGAGTGCCTCAAACAAAAAATAAGAGATCAAATATTATAGGGATATTAACAAGAAATATATGCGAAAATAAAAGAAAAAATGCTGAGAAATTAAATGGAGAAATAAATACAAAAAGATCGGAGGTTGAACTACCCATGGATGAAAATCCTAAAATTTAAACTATTTAAAAATTAATCCTAAATCGTATACCTCCATGTCTACGGCACCATTTGATGACTAAGAAATTACGCTTGTTAATTTTGATCGGTTGTAGTTGGGCAATCTAAGAACCATAAAAATGATCACAACAAGAAATGATATAGAGAATTACGTCTCAATGCAATCAAAGTTATTATTTTACTTAGGTATGTTACAAGGTCAAACTCAAGCATGCGAAATAAGGGTTTAAAAAAATTCTCAGTAATTCAGAAATTAGGATTTTAGAGAAGAAAGATTGTTTTTGGTGTTTTTTATGGGTTTTAAAAATAAGAGATGTAAGTACTTCAAAGAGAAAATACGATGCATGAATTTTCATCTATTTTAATGCAGCAAGTAATGCTATGCTATGGGGTAAAGAATAAAATGCAATATTTTCGTGAATTTTAAAGGATATGTAAAATAATGCAAGGTGAAATAGATGTCAATGCAACAAGCCAAACAGAGTAGTTAAGAACAAGTAATGAATTCAAGAGCCTCCCCTTTATTTCAGAAATATTTGATTAGTTAATTATAGAAATGTGTGATCAATCAATTTTCCAAATTCCACAAATTTTTAAAAAATTTATTGAGTAATAGAATCAATGAATGAGAAGAAATGCGCTTAATATAAGAAATTACCTCCTCAATTAATTGATATTAAAAAATGTCTCAAAACTAAGATATCAGAATTCTAGATGAAAGAGGAACGAATAAGTTTTAAATCGACATATAAATAATGATCAGGATATACTCAAATGAAGTGTAGGGGTCTAATTGTAAATAAAAGAATTGAAATATTTACAACATTACCCTTTGAGGGGGCCTTTCCATAATTTGCCAAAGCCACATGGGGATCCTTGTAATTTACCCATAGTATTACTATTCTTCTACTTTCTTTGAATTGGGAGGAGCTGCCTGCAATTTTCCCAAGGTCGCGAGCATTGCACATGTAACCGTGACCTCCTTGGGTTCTAGGAAGATGGAGGTGCGGGGATGCAATTTACCCAAGCCGCACATGGTGAACGTGAGGGGGAACAGGTTCGATTGGTGGCTCGATGGCTCGGCAGCCCGAAGCTCCATGTGTTGTCTTCTCAATGCTTCAAGAATAACTAAGGTAGTGGGCTCATCTTCGATCCTTCAGAAAGATCTAGAATGTTTGATGATAGCTTGATCTGATGGCCCTGATTTGGGTGAGATTTCACAGTTGAGATATCCCCAATTCTTGATCCAAGGCTTGTTGTAGCTTCAACCTAGGGTGGCTAGTTTGAGGTTGGTGAGCAGCGAGGCGTTGGCAGGCAGAGTTAGAATACATGAAGATGAAGGAAGATGGTGGCGATCATCAGTAGAAGAAGAGAATATGAAAGAGGAGGAAAGGGGGGTTTGTTGCTTGAATGGCGGAGCTCATCCCTCTTCATACTTCACCTCCGTGTTGACGAAGTAGCACAGAGCTCTGCTTCCACAATAAGGAGTGGCATCACGGAGATAACTCTGTTGATCTCCCCATGATCGATGTCTTTTCTTGAGCTATGGTCATTGTCACCTCCTATCGCTTTGACTCTCCCTCTCTCATACTATCGATTAATGGCAGATGCTTTTGACTAGAGGGAGTGGTCAGACTTAAGTAGGATGAAGGAAAGGTGTGAGGAGGTGGTTGGATGGATGTCGGAGATAATGGATGGAGGTTGGGCTCAACTGTTGTGTGTTGAGTTCAAAGGGGATAAATGGTGATGGATAAGAGAGGTTGGGTGGTTGGTGAGGATAGATGAGGGGGATGATCAAGCGATGGTCTCAGGCCGTTTTATGGAATAGGGTTTCGATTGGTTGAAGAGATCAGGGTTTTCAGGTAGTTGTGGGAGTTTGGGAGCTCGATGGGGATGGGTGGCTGGAGAATGGTAGTAAATATCGTGTAGAGCAGAGTGGCTCGACCAAGGAGGAGACGATTGCATGCTTCGCACATAATGTAGGGGTGAGGGAAGAGCATGTGATAAGCATGTGATCAAAGTGTGGGATCGGTCACGTGCATGGCACTTGGAGAGAGATAGGGTGGGTTTCCAAGAGCCAGGTGGCTATACTAGTGTCGCACCACATGGAGCAACCATTGACCACGACTTGGAACTGTGAATGAAAATGCAGAAATAAATAAATAAATATAGTAGATGGAATTGAATGCAAAAATTCTCACCACAAAAAATGTTTGACTTAGTGTGATCTATAAAGCACATGAGGGACTCAAGTGTAACCGAGATGCAGAATGAAATACATGCTATGAAATGATGGAATGGACTCAAATGTTATTTTTAGTTATCTTTATGGATTAAGTTAGTGTTATAAAAATTAGAGAAGTGGATTATGTACAAGTGGATTAGATAAATAAGCTTAGGTTAGAACTTGTCTTTTTATTTATTATTGTAATATTTTTGGATTTTTATATATATGTAATTAGTTAAAATAATGAATAAAATAAATAAATGAAAAAGAAAATAATCAAAATGTGTGAAATATGCACATGAAATGATAGGTTAAAATATGCAAAAATATACAATGCGCAGTTAGGTCCGAATTGATAAATTAACTCCAATTCTTTTGAATTTGGTTTTGATTTGTAGATATTTGAATGTACATTAATTCAAAAGTGGATAGAGAACATTTAGACATTGTATGAGAGATATATCAGCATTTGCAACCTTTTGTCCTTAAATTAGGGTTTGGGTTTATTTTGCATATGTATAAGTTAGGATTTTTAGGATTTTTCATTGATTAACGTTAGTGATGTGTACACAATGAAGTTGGTTTCATTCCAATTGGAGTTAGCATGAATTAATTAAAAATGATCAAAGTTAGGTGAAAATATGCAGATGAATATGAATGTAGAAATGAATGTTAATTTATGCAAATTAATTACAAGTGCATGGAAGTTAATTTTCTGATTTTAGTAGATGACGACATCTAATTTCTTGAGATGAATCTCTATTTTCATCTAATTAGAGTGATGAACACAAATTCATCACTTGTTGATATTATGTTCTATACTTAGGGACTATTTTACTTTAAGTATAGGGGAAGACAAGACAAGTCATTGATTTCATATATTCTAACCTTCTATCATCCCTGGTTAATGTACAACTTCTATATTTATGGATAGTAGTGTTGGACATGTGATCCCACGTGAGCCATTATCCAGTAACTGCAATTCATTCCCTAATTTGAACTAAAGAATAGCTAATTTGCATGATAGGTCCCTTATTACAATTAGGATTATGTACCTTGCTCATCTTAATGATCAAACAGTTGTTGATTGAAATGTTGGATCATAGTGTATGATATCTAAAGAGTTAAATTGAGGACTCATCAAGAACCGTCAAGTGATTATAAAGAGAAGATCTCCAACCTATGAAGAAGATGGAAATTCTTTTCTATATGTTGGTATCTAACCAACCTCTTGATGCATTTCCTCTATATAGGAATAGAGATTCGGAGGTGTTAGATAAGTTAGGTCAAAGAGTTGACTTAACGAGATCGAGATAACCAAGACCTATGTCGTATACTATCATGATATAGGCATGCATCCTCTGATCGAATACAGATGTGTTACTATATGTTTGAGTATGTGCATTTGGCAGACCGATAGGTTAATGATCTAATCAAGGTCTATACACCGACGAGCTGGTGTGGATACATGGGCATATGAGAAATACGATCTCTCAAATGGATGATACCGATTCATTACTAAACCGAAAGACATTGGCTCACTCATGAGATATTGGGATCAAATTCTGTGTACAATCATCTTGCTTTGGAAGCTTGACTGAATTTACAGGTTGTTATATGCTTTTGGAAAGTATATGATCAATACCTAGATATGATATAAGCTTTTAGAAAGTATATGATTGATACCAACTCCCAATGATCAAATGAGAATCTAAACAATAAAACCCTACAAAAGATAATCTAAATAAGATCTAAAACTTTGGGTTTATTCTATGTCTTCCAGTATGCATGATGTACATGTATAAGGAATATCTAAGGGTGATGTGATCATAAACGATTATATAACCATGATGCTTCCATTCCGAGGGAGTGATGAAACAGCTATGGATTTAAGTAACTCCTCTCTTTAGAGAAGTAATATAATCTTAGTCCAAATATTGGACATTGGTATGAATGTGATTCAGATTGAATGAGAAGATTAGATGTGTGGTTTTGATTTAATCAATCATCTCTAAGAGGTCCTCGAGATTTGGATTTGAGAAGTGATCTCAACATCCAAGTCACTATGCATGGAATGTACAACTGCCTTGTCCTTATCTCCAAGTATTCACGGAGAAAGCACATTATTCTTGAAAGAATTCAAGAATTCATTAATAAATATATATCCAAGCATTGAGAAATGGATAATTAAATGTGATTTATTTATCATGGGTAATATGAATGTGATTTATATTATTTAGATGCATGAGAATGATGATCCAATATAATGAAATGAGATTTAATTATCATGGATAAGAATAATGTGGATAGCATTATCTATATTAATCATTTATATTATTAATGTGATTTATAATATATTAGAGAGATATTTGTATATAATATTATAATTTGAATGTTGATGTGAATTGGATTCACATTGGACAATCAATTGAAAATGCAAGTTACAGTTTATCTTGGGTATGTGAATATGATTCACAAAATTTCTAATGGTATGATCGAACACAAAATAATTTAGAATTATTTTTGTTAAATAATACACAATAAAAGTTGTTGTATATAATGAAGGGTTATATGAGATATAAGATCTCATATAATAAGAATGAGGAGGCCCTCGTCCACAATAGGTGGGTGGACGACCACTCCTGATTTAGGAGTCAAGGTGGTCGTCCCCCTTTAACTGGAAGGAGGCTTGCCTCCTTCCTAATCCTTCATGGTATATAGATTTGATTGAATTAATTAATATTGATGATTTATTCAAAATATATTTTATTTAATTTAATTAATTGTTGTTTTGTTTTTACAACAAAATGATGGCCATTAAAAGAAACACAAATCGATCGCTACCAATGGATTTGTGTTGTCCATGGATTGAGAACCATGGAAGAGGAAACCCTATATCTTTTTTACAACATATAATTCACAATATCTCTCTCTCTTTCTCATCTTCATGCGCACCCCCTCTCTCTAGAAAGGAACACCGTCGCTGCTACATTGTCGTGCTTCCACTTCGACCACTCATGGATCTTCATCTTCCTAGGTGCTTCTAGTACGAGAAGAAGACTTTAGATTTCATGTGACAAAATTAGTAGATATGTCACTTGGATAAACATCTTGGATTGTGAGAAGGATGTGTTTCATCAATGTGATCGCAAGTGTCTCCTCTGACGGCTCAGACTTGAGACAAGTAGTCTCTTCATTTAGAGGCTTCAATCGCAACCACGCTTCAAGAGATATTTCGATATCTACTTTGTGGTTTAGATGAAATGATCTGATAAGTATTCTCGGATCATGTGGTTTCATTGCTTTAAAATTTTTAAATTCTGCTACCCCTGAACAACTAGTGCGACTAGTTGCTCCCTATCGCATATGATGCAATTTTCGCTCTTTCATAATATGCTTAAGGTTTTTTCCATAATCTTCAAGTGATATCAGAGCTAGGTTGAGGTCTTGGATATGATCCAAAATCCTAGGTGAGCAAGGTTTATGTTTTGGATGCACGGGACTCGCTATTTTACATTGGATGCAAGATTTGAATTGGCTTTTTTCTAAAGTAAAAGCATATTGTTTGTGAATTTTTTGGATGTATTTTTTTATAAATGTATTTATAATGTACAAATATGTAACTAAAACAATAACCTATTATTGGTACCAAAAGTGCATAAATATGATTCAAAGAGATCTCGCCACGAAATTGTGTTTACATGTATTCTAGGATTTGTAAGAAAATTAATTATGCTTATTATTTTCCTATCATGAAACATGAAATAAGCACTTGGATTAAGTAGAGAATCAAACTCACAAATCGCTTGAATTTATTTCATGTGATTCTTACTCCATTTGTCCTATATATTCCATATTTAGTGGAGATGGGTCGGAAGATAATTAGATCATCAAATATCTTTGCTTGATGTATTTATTATTCAATGGAAATCATGGAAATTATGAATTTGCCTTGATTAATTATGATGTCTGATAATTATAAAAATAATTGATTACACATAAATTTCCATTGAATGTATGTCTCATGAATACCCTAGTTTATCCTACAATAGTTGTAGGACAACTTTTACATGCAAAACATGGTTGCTTAATATGCTTAGAAATTTTAGGATCTCAAGAATTTTTTAAGATGCCTAATAATTCTGAGTGATTATTATATAGTATAATGCCCGTCATAAAAGTTGATCGATAGAACTGCAAGTACATTGGCATTATTTTGTAGTGTTCTCAATCGGAATGGTGAAGGTATCTAGTTTGGGAATGTTGGCTTGGATTACTAATTAGCATCTTGCATGTCAATAAAATGCTCCCTCACATCATAATTAATGTGTAATGGTAGGATATTTTTTTTAGGAAAGACTAATATGAGTAAGTCAAGTTGTACTCTAATTATTAAAATACAAAATAATACATACTTACTAGGATATATATTATATAGTAATATCAAGAAAATCTAATTGTTTTGCTGGATGATTAAATTGGATTGATAATTGATTTAATATGATTAAATAAATTATATCCAATTAAATGCTCTAATATGAATAGAATAGTCTTTCCTTTGGAAGAATTAATTATGCAAATATAATTCATAATAATTAATTAAAATTTGAACATGATATGGAGGATCCATAATTGACATTTAGGATCCCCTGTCAAGGCGAAGGATTCTATCACCATGGATTGTATGTAGGAGATGCATGTTTGAAATGACAGCTCCTACATACAAGCACACAAGGATCGGGCTCTTTACTTCTCAAAAGAGTATGCGTAGAAACCCCAATATTGATTCCTCATATTATTGGACGGTTATTGGATTGCGCATAGCGCGTTATAATCATGTTGACAATTGGTTCAATTAACAACGGGTCAACATCGCCTTAGGGGTGGTAAGCCTTGGTGTTAAAGATCGAATGGGAAATGCAAGTTGGACTTTCAAGGTGGAATGAGTTCCTGCTTCTTTTTATCTGATTTGAAGTTTCTCATATTATTGGGATGCAACGAAGGTAAGAAGGAGATCCCAGATCCTGCTTGAGATATAATGGTAAGTATGTCTCTTACTTTGAAAGTAAATAAAGGAATGAACTTTCATAGTTAACAAGGCAAGACAACTTTGATATAAAATCCTTAATCAAAGTAAAATATGTATTTATGTAGATATTTATTGTTTCAAATGACGTATATTAAACCCATTTAAAAAAATATATACTTAATAATAACCAATAAAATATCATGAATTGGATCTTCATCAAGATATTATACTTGCAGTTGAACACATAATGTATGTGGTTGCAATGTGCAAGTTTCCTCATAATAAAGAGGAATGACAATTAGACAATACGACAACAACGTTTAGTTTGTATATCTCTATAGTGTTGATCTCTCAACGAATGTGCTTTGGAAGTATCATGTAATGATGGTCGTAATAATTGAAAATCCTTATAAAACTTAAAGATGTTTTGGCATACATGTGTGCTCTCGATATTTAATCATGAATAACATGGTTCACTTCATTATGCAGAATGGTGGCTTGATAAGAGATTATGTACTCAAAATGGTTGAGTACCTGCCTGAACCAAAGTCTTTAAGAGTTAATATGAATGTAGATACGATGAGTGTTATAATTCTACAGCCTATACTCTAGTCTTTCATGAAGATTCATAACATTCATATTGTATCAATTGAATGAAGCATATATAAATGTTGAAATACTCTTATATTGAAATCTTTTGAGTTCAACATAAGAGATCCTTTGTCTTAAGAAATGGTTGTTTATAAATAAAGGAAGTGCAGTGGAAGCATGGGTCTAACCCAAGCGAGGAGGAAAGTCAAAGAGTTGATTGTACTTCTATAATTTTCAAACACATTAAATCCAAAGAGTTGGATAAGTGCCAATACTGCAACAAGCCAATGAATTGATGATATGACTATCTAGACTATCTCAGATCCTTAGAGGACTCGGATTATGCATCAGCATATTATACATCAAAATATAATCATTGAAATTGGCATGCTTGTTAGACAAGATCAAAGTCTAATAATTGTATCTCTTTCTTCTAATAACACTAGAAATTGGTGGCATATATTTTTGAAGACTAGAAAATTTGATCTTAAGGTTTAATAGTCATCCACATGGATGTTGATGTTGACACAATTGTTGAAACAATCTCCATTGGATCAGTAGACTACATATTTTCGACGGGAGAGCCCTTCATCTTGGAGAATGTCTCTATAACCTATATATTAGAATACATTCATTGTTTATTTCTAAATGTTAGAAATAAACATGCATTTTGGAATAGACCTATCATATAGAGTTGTGATGGATATATTTTAGATATTAATCTAACATCTAGAGGACTCTACTGAGATAAAAAAATTAATGAATGGTTCATTAAAATTTCTAAATACTGAAAAATTAAACCTTAAACGATCAGAAGGAGGATAAAGATCATTCGACAATGATCTAGCATCAAACCTTGGACATATGTCTATTGATAAGATTAATAGACTAGTAAGATATTTAACTTTATTGTTTGAAGGTAAAAACTTACATATGTATGAATAGTTATTCAAAGTAAAATTGTTTAATACACCCTTCTCGGGGAATGGTGTAAGATGCCAAGGTATTCAGGATCTCATACATATTGATGTATGTGGATCCTCTATATCATAATAAACAATATTATATATTTTATCAATTGATGATTATTTATGATATGAGATTTCTTCCCTTCACCTTATATATCATTGAAATGTTCAAAGATTTTACAATTTTAGTTTAGAACCAAAGTTTGAAGGAAGGTGAAATTAACTTAATCTAACCAAGGTAACAAATACATATTAGATGAAGTCAAGGAATACCTTATGGATAAAGGAATATCATTCCTATCTTACTCCTCCTAATATACCTCAACTTTGTGGAGTTGTAGGGAGATGCAATTGGATCAGTGTGACATGATTTGACCAATGATGAATCATAACATAGTTACCTCTTAGTTTCAAGGTATATATGTAGTAGAGACTACAATATATGTCCTTAATAAAACTCCATGCAAATCTAAACCCTAAACCCTCATAAGTTATGGTTTAAAGCCTAAAATAGTGTTGGACACCTGATGATTTAGGGTTTCTTAGTCCATAGCCATATCATAGATGCAAGAATGTTGGAATCTAGCACTAGAGAGTGCTACTTCATTAGGAATATAAAGGATGGCATTAGATACCTACTTTATGACCTTGATATTCTTAAAAGATTTCATCCCTAAGGATACGAATCTTAGAGGATGACTTTCTTGAGAATCAAGATAAAAATGAAGTAAAGGAACTCATTGAGTATTGAGAAGTTAACGAGGCTCCTGAAATCGGAAACTAAAAGGAAAACTAAAGATGAAACACTCATAACTCTTCAAATTAATTTGAGGGTGGTAAGACCACCTAAAGGGTATGGATTCCATTTGTCAGTCTGACAATGATATGACTTCATATGATGAATCTTCTAAGGATCGTGACATGAAAATATGGATGTTATCAATAAAGTCTAAAGTAGACTTCATACACAAGTGTTGTGTATGGACCCTTGAGGATCCACCTATAAGGGTGAGACCCGTTAGGTATAAATGGATCTTCAAGAGAAAGAAGAAACTTGATGAGACAGTAGAGACCTTCAAAACAGGGCTTGTATCCACAAGATACACACGAAGAGAAGACAACATTTGCGATGAGACTTGCTCTTCAGTGACCATGCTCAAACCCATCAGAATTTTGCTAATTATAACTACACAACTTGACTATGACATCTACAAGATGGAAGTCAAGATTACATTCCTCTATGAATACCTATCCAAGTATATTCATATGAAGTGGCCTCAAGGATTCATAGTTGAGGAAGGCAAGGTGTGCAAGCTTAAGAAACTTCATCTATGGACTCAAATAAACTTCTAGTAGTCGGAACATAAGATTTAATGAAATTATAAAGGTTATGATTTCATACAAAATCTCGATAAACCATGTGAAGCTTTGTGAGAGTGCCATTGTATTCATCATGGTAAATGTCAATAATATTCTAATCATCTAGAATGATATAAGGATGATAATAAGCTTTTTTATAATCTGATTGTTCCATACCTTGAGATGAAAGATCTAAAGGTTACCTATTAGATCTTAGTTCTGAAGATGTTCAGAAGCAAAGAGAAGAGGGTGTTGGGACTGTCACTTTAGTGGTACACCTTGGACATGTTCCATCTTCTTGGAAAACCCCAAGAAAGGATTCCTTACCTTAAGATATGGTATTGACATATCTATAGGGATAGCACCTCAACGATTTGAGGATGTGAATACCAAAGCTTCATGCCCTAGTGCATCAGCTATGGGAAGCTCAGTGTATGCTAGATGTATACAAAAGGTCAGATGCCTACCATGTAGTGGGAGTAGTAAACTATTAATAATACTACTATGGAGATAAAACATTTTATTGTAGTAATAACAATATCTTCAAATATGAAAAGATTTTTTGAGATAGTGATGAGTCTTATCTTCAAGAACTTAAGACTTTATCGATAGTGATCTAAAAGGTCTTAATTATAGATGCCTTATAAGTCATAAGACTGGGTCTTAGTCTTCGGAGATAAAGATCTTCAGGAATAAGGGTATTCTGATAAGGATAATAGAAATTACATAGTGTTTATATTGATTATTGAGTTTGGTGTCGAAGACACTATACCTAATTTAAATTAGTTGCATAAGATGCAACACTCACATTGGATGCAAGCATTGTTACAGGGGGATACGCAAGTACCGTAAAAAGACTTAGCGTATTCTCTCAGGAACATAGTGACCGGTCAGCTTACCAATCTAATTTTCTACATAACGTATGATGAGAAAATGAGTGTGGGTTTAAATATTAGCCCATTAATGGCTCTTTGAACTAGTGGGATATTGTTGGACATGTGAGCCCACGACAAGCCATTATGCAGTAGATGTTATTCAATTCATTCTTTGATCTAAAAGAAAGAATAACTAATTTTCATAGTAGGTCCCTTAGTACAATTAGGGTTATGTGCCATGGCCATCTTAATGACCATACAACTATTGATTCAAATGTTGAATCATAGAATCTGGTGCTTGGATGATATCTAAAGAGTTAGATTGAAAACTCATCAAGCACAGTCAAGTGATTGTTAAGAGAGGATCTCCAGCTTTGAAGGAAGATGGCAATTCTTCTCTATAGGATGATATATAATCGACCTCTTGATGCAGGTCCTTTGCATAGGAATAGAGATTTTGAGATGTTAGATAAGTTAGGTCAAAGAGTTGACTTAACAATATCGAGATAACCAAGACCTATATCGTATGTTGTCACGATATAGGCATACATCCTCTGACTGGAGACAGATGTGTTACTATATGCTTTAGTATGTACATTTGGCAAATCGATATGTTTATGATCTAATTAAGGTCTATATACCAACGAGGAGGTGTGCATACAAGGGCATATGAGATATACGATCTCTCAAAGGAATCATAAAGGTCCATAACTGAATTGGAACACATAACCTCACTCATGAGATATTGGAATCAAATTCCCTGCACGGTCATCTCACTTTGGAAGCTTGACCGAATTCATAGGTTTGATGTATTCTTTTGGAAAGTAAATGATCAATACCTAGGTATGGTATATACTTTTGGAAATTATATGATCGATACCAACTCTCAATGATTGAATGAAACTTAATGATAAAACCCTGAAGAAAACAGTCTAAATAAGATCCAAAACTTCAGGTTTATTCTAAGTCTTCCAGTATACAAGATGTACAAGTATTAGGAATACATGAGGGTGATGTGATCATAAATGATCGTATAACCAAGATGCATCCATTCCGAGGGAGTGATGAAACAAGTTTGGATTTTAGTGACACCTCTCAATAGAGAAGTAATCTAATCTTAGTTCAAATGTTGGACATTTTCTGAATGTGATTCAGATGAAATGAGAAGGTTAGATTTGCATCTCTAATTTAATCAAGCATCTCTGAGGGTCTCTGAGATATGGATTTGAGATGTGATCTCAACATCCAAGTACTATAAACGGAACGTACAATCGCCTTGTCCTTATCTTCAAGTATCTGTAAAGAAAAGGTATTATTTTTGAAAGAGTTCAAGAGTAATTCCATTAACAAATGTGCATCCGAGTGCTGAAAAATAGATAATCAAATGTTATATAACTATCATAAATAATATAAATATGATCCATATTATTTAGATGAATGA
Organism: Ottelia alismoides; assembly: GCA_037367405.1. Taxonomy (NCBI): domain Eukaryota; kingdom Viridiplantae; phylum Streptophyta; class Magnoliopsida; order Alismatales; family Hydrocharitaceae; genus Ottelia; species Ottelia alismoides. The sequence continues at coordinate 246,879 of JAZKJV010009799.1, forward strand.
GAGTGATGACTGAAAATAACTAAATGTGATTTAATTATCATGAATATGATAATGCAGATAGCACTATCCTTATTAATCATATATATTATAAATGTGATTTATAATATATTAGAGAGAGCTATTTATAAAATAGCAGTTATAATTTTAATGTTGATGTGAATTGGATTCGCATTGGACAATTTGTTGAAAATGCAATTTACATTTTATTTTGGGTGTGTGAATATGATTCACAAATTTTCCAATGGCATGATTGAAATTTCACAAAATAATTTAAAATTATTTTTGTGAAATGACATACAATAAAGGCTGTTGTATATAATAAAGTATTATATGAGATATAATATCACATATAATAGGAATGAGGAGGGCCCCTCCATAATAGGAGGGCAGATGACCACTCTTAATTTAGGATTCAAGGTGGACTGTCGCCCTTTAATTGGAAGCAGGCTTGCCTCCTTCCTAATCGTTCATGGTATATTGATTTGATAGAATTAATTTATATTGATTATTTATTCACAATATATTAAATTATATTAAATTAATTATTGTTGTGATTTTACAGCGAAAGCATGTTCATTAAAAGAAACACAAATCAATCTCTACCATTGGATTTGTGTTGTCCATGGATTGAGATCCACAGACTCCCAAAATATTATAAATGAATAGGAAACCCTATATCTTCTTTTTACAACATGGATTCACATGCTCTCTCTCTTTCTCATCACCACACATGCCCCCCTCTCTCTCTCTCTCTCTAAAGTGGTCATCCACTTTGCGAACTAGAGAGGAACATCGTCGTCGCTACGATGTCATGCCATCGTTTCGACCGCTCGTGGATCTTCGTCTTCCTCGGTGCTTCGATTACACAAAGAAGATCTCGTATTTTGAGTGACAAATCAGGAAATCAATCACTTGGATTAACATCTTGGATTGTGAGAAGGACGCATTTCATCAACACGCTCGCAAGCATCTCCTTCATCAGGTCGAACTTGTGACAGATGGTCTCTTCGTTTAGAGTCTTCGATTGCAACCACGATTCAATAGGCATTATGATATCTACTTTGCGATTTAGATGAAATGATTCGAGAAATGTTCTCGGATCATGTGGTTTCATCGCTTTAAAGTTTTTAAATTCTGCTACCCTGAGCAACTAGTGTGATTAGTTGCTCTTGATCGTATATGATGCGATCTTCTGCTTCCATGATGCGCTTAAGTTTTTCCCATAACCTTCAAGTTGATCCTAAGTATAGGGGAACGAGCGATTTCTCATTCTTTCATGAGTCATTAACTATAGCATTCTTCTATACTTAACACGAGTTATGTCTTCCTTTATTGCTTCTTGGTCACTATGAGGACAAAGTTCATGCTAAGTATAGAGAGGTTGTATATAATATATATTATCCATAATTCATACTTCTTGTATTTTCAAAAATATGGCTCTAATATAATGGTAGGGTAATTATGAAAAAGATTGAAGAAATCTTTTAAAGGTATGCAAAATTTTTGTAAAATATTTGGTAAAAACTGGTGCGAAAATAATTTTGCAAAATACTTTGAAAAAGGGTTGAGAAATGTTTTGAAAAATCTATTGGAAAAATTTTGAAAAATCTTTGTGAAATATTTACAAACCTTTGTAAAATACTAAAGAACATGTAAACGCCCCTCGCTAATTGTGTAAAATTACATTGTTGTAGTCGGATAATTACATATTAATAAAAAAACACTTAATTCAATTAATCAATTAATGTATGAGCGATCACTTTTTATATTACATGGGTAAGCTCAAAGTAAAACTCAGGGAGGGCACCGTCTCCTTAGGTTAATTTTCATATAATTTTGGTGCTAGATTTTTTAGAAATATTTTTTCTATTTCCTATGCAATTAATTTAATGAAATGCAAGTGGAAAGACAGTCTCAAACTAAAATTAACCTAAAGAAAAAAACCAAAATTAATATGCAAATGAGATCAAAATTCCGGAAGCCTATTTTTCCTAATTTGTTTCTGTAATGATCAGTCCAAAATACATTTTCGGTATTTTTAAGACTTAATATGCATGCATGAAAAATGAATCTTTTCACAATTTTTATGCAAATTTTCATGCAAATAGAATGTATAAATTATAAAAATGGGACATAATGTTGAATATGATGAAATTAACCTACTACAATGTTTTGCAAATTTTGAAGGCCAATTATATTTACTGTGAATTAAATATGCATACAATGTGATTTTCGGTAAATTAGCTTTAATAATTAGCAAACCTACATATTTCTCAAAATTAAAATTACCCTATACGTATCTTAAAGTAGACATCCATGGAAAATTCAAAACACTAAAAATATCAAGTTCATAGAAAAATCAAAATTTTCTTTTAAATTTCCACCCAACAAGTATTTGATATAAGTTTGAAGGAACTAGGGCAAGTGAATCACACCTTCCTCACCATTGTCCCCAAAGGTTAAATCTCCCTTGAACTTTAGGGTCTCAAACCCATTTCCTTTTTTATATCATATATAAGGTTTTTTCCAACCTCCTTACTCTAAGGTTGTGGATGTCCTAAAACACCTCATTTCTAACAACTAAATGGACTTCAGCAAAGGAATATTTACTAAGGACAACATTTGGTTATATCAAGAATTGGTACTTAGCTTCAAAAAGGTAAGGCTCACAAAGGGCATGCCATAAGATTAATCCTACAAACGTATTTGATGTAGTTAATTAACTGTTCATTATAGGAACAATGATCTCTGTGAGCAATGGTGAGGGTAAGATCTATTATATCTATAATTATATAATCGCATGCTCATACTTCATTTAAATTAACATATGCTCAAGGGATGTTAGAGGATCTAATGGGCTCCATTAATGACGAGGATTAGAATGACATCTCTTTCTCAGGCTGGAAATCAATCTTGAATATCGCATGAGAAACCCAGTAGTGTCCTCAATATTAATCTTGAAATCATCAACTACATGATATTCAAGACGACCAAGGTAAAAAACCCTATTTGTACTAAGTGACCTTTAATTAGGTGCAAACACAAACATTTAACTCAGATGAAGAGATGAAACACAATAACTTTCATCACATTAGTAGGTCGCTAGGGCTTACAAGTCCAAGAGAAGGAATGATCATCCGACATAACCTACATTACTTGAATGTTCTGATTTCCTTTATAACTAAGAAAACATGAAACTACATGGATATTGTTTGTCCTCTAAAGGAGGAATGGTGATTTCTAGGTCATGACAATTTCCTGATCATGGCATGTGCTCATGACATAGAATTCACTTTGGGTGGCACTTCCGCTATCGAAATACCTCCACAATGAATCTTTTTGGGATGTCAAGTCCACTTCAACTTCTTCTACTTCATGGAGGATACTAATGAACCCACGACCACTCATCTTGTTTGTTGTTGGGGGTTCAACACTCAATACTCTTGGGGCCCTTCTCTGAAGGGATTCTCTTTCTACGATGCATATGTTATCATTCTTTAGTTATGGACTAGTGGACAAGAGTTTGGCATTCCAAGGCTCCCCACAAGCGCTCATGTTGTTCTTTTATGCGGTTCAAACCAAGCTCCACCAAGTTATCACTTGGCAAGATTGGGCTTTGCATGGACTAAGCAGTCTTGCTTCCTAAGAATCTTTTGAAATCGAGAGGTAACCTTTTTGGGGAGTGCGAGTTCACAAGCCTCACGTGGACGGAGATGTGCGAAGCACTATGGTTAACCTCCCGATCATTTAATCATAAACTTATTGACACATTATTTGATGTAAAAGGCCTCCTGATACAGATGGAGGTAATGGTGCCTTAGGTGGATGAGCTTACAATCCTGTTTAGAGAACCTTTAGTCTAGTTATATTGGATACTAACCCACTCTCCTAATTGCATATTTCCCAAATTGTAATTTTAAGCACAACTCTCTTTTTTACTTTATGGGATTTGCACTCATATTGTATGCTCTTAATACTTTAATCTTATCCTTGTTTTATTCAAATTACTCACTTTTGTTTATTGGCAAAATATGTAATGTTCCAGTGGGTTGTTGTCCATTTGGCATAGTTAGTAGAAAAAAGCCTACTTAATAGGAAAAAGTGGAAGGCAAAGGAAGTATGAGGTTGTAGTTTATGGGTCTTTTTGGTTATTGGAAGGGGTGGGTTGGGGAAACCTCATGTGAATATTAGTTGTTTGAATGATTACGAGGGTTGGAGAGGGCTGAAATAAGAAATGTGATGTGATGTCACATTGATTTATGATGAAATACCAATCTAAGAATGCTAAGGTATAAATTGGATTACCTTGGATTAACTTGGTAACCAAATAGACCATATAGGTAAGCACCGTAATCTAGTGGGAAAGAGTCACACAACAAGAAAGTTGAGAACTTGCAAAATGCAATCCTTTTGGTTGAACATGTTTTTGAAGGATATGGAATTATCCTCAAGCACATCACGGAAGCGTGATCGTCGTATCGGATACGACGCAGAACGGCTAGTCGTACTAGTTGTTCTGTGCAGCGGAATTTAAAAATTTTCATGCGATGAAACTACATGATCCAAGAATGATTCTCGGATCGTTTCATCTATAACCACAACAAGTATATAAGAATACCTCTTGAAGCGTGGTTGATCAAGTCTCTAAAGAAAGAGACCTCCTGTCTCAAGTCCGATCGTCGGCGAGACCACTTGCGAGCGTGGGGATGAACCGCGTAGTCCTCGCAATCCAAGAAGATGATCCAAGCACGGTTGCTCCTGATCTCGTCGTATGAGATCGAACGTCTCCTTCGTGAGCGTAGCACTCCAAGAAGACGGAGAACCGAAGAACATCGAAGCGGCGGCGCGGTGGCGAGAGCGTCGACGAGTCTCACCTCTAGGGTTTGGTGGACGGCCACCAAGAAGAGGGAGAGAGGGTTGGCGTGTGAGAAGAACATGAGAGAGAGAGAGAGCTTCAATATTGCATAGCCTTAGAGAGCATGGTATGCCTCTCTATTTATAGGGTTTTGGGATCCATGGATCTCAATCCATGGGACATATAAAATCAATAGATGAGATTGATTTATGTCCAATCCAATGGTCAAGATTGTTGTTAGTAAAACCAACAAATTTGGATTAAAATATATTTGACAAAATCAAATATAAATCAATCCAAAATTACATCAATAAATAAGGAGAGAAGATTACAAAGGAGATCATGCCTCCCCATGGAATAGGGTGGACGGCCACCCATTCCATATAGGAATTGGGTGCCGCCCATCCCTTTCCTAAATGGGGCAATCTCATGGATTTCCATGGGATTGCATATCTCCTTGAATTTCCTTTTTATTTATTTCCAACAACTTTTGTTGGGTTTTATTCTTCAAAAATAATTCACAATTATATTTGAGAATATTGCAATCTTGCCATTGAAATATTGTGAATCATATTCACAACCCAAAACAACATATAATTTACATTGTTAATTAATTACACAATGTGTATCCAATACACATAATAATTAATCAACAAGTATAAATTATAATTAGCTCTCTCTAATACATTATAAATCACATTTATAATATATTATGAATAATTGGATACTTCTATCCACATTATTCTTATCCATAATAATTAAATCATATTTAATTATATTGGATAATTTCTTCACACATCAAAATGATTAAATCACATTTAATCATTAGTTCTTCATTGCTTAGATCTTATGAAATTATTCTCAAACCCTTCAAGAATAATGCGATCTCTCCTCAGATACTTGGAGATAAGGACAGAGAGATTGTATTGTTCCACATATAGTGACTTGGATGCTAAGATCATATCTCAAATCCAGATCCCATGGACCTCCCACTGATGCTTGATCAAATCAAGACCGTAGACCTAATCTTCTCGTTGCATCTGAATCTCATTCAGATCAATGTCCAGTTCATGAACTAAGATTAGGTTACTTCTCTAATGAGAGGAGTAACTAAAATGCAAACTTGTTTCATCACTCCCTCGGAATGGAAGCGTCATGGTTATACAATCTTTTATGATCACATCACCTTCAGGTATTCCCAATGCTTGTACATCCTGCATACTGGAAGACCTATGATCATTCTGAAGATAAAGATCACTTTTTCACGGTCATCTTCAGGGTTTGATCATTAAGTTTCTCAATCTTGGTTACTGGGATTTGGTATAGATCATATGCTTTTCCAAAGCATATATCTTACCTTCAAATTCATGTCATGCTTCCAAAGCATGATGACCATGCATGGAGTTTGATCAATCCCAACACCTCATGAGTGAGCTCATGTCTTCCGGTTCACAAGTGAACCTGTATGATCCCTTTGAGAGATCGTATTACTCATATGTCCTTACATGCACACCAGCTTGCCAGTGTATAGTCCTTGGTTAGGTCATCAACCTATTGATCTGCCAAATGTACACACTTAGACATATAGCAACACATCTGTCTCTGGTCAGAGGATGCATGCCTATGCTGTGACAGTATTCAACATAGGTCTTTGGTTATCTCGATCTCGTTAAGTCAACCCATTAACTCAACTAACCTGACACCTCCGAATCACTATTCCCATGCAGAGGACCCGCATGAAGAGGTCAGTCAGATATCAGCCATCTGAGAGAGGATTGCCATCTCCTACTCAGGCTAGAGATCATCACTCAATAATCATTTGACGATGCTTGATGAGTCCTCTATCTAACTCCTTAGATATTCATCCAAGCATCAGCCTCTATGATTAATTCCATGAATCAACAGCTGCATGATTATCAAGTTGGCCATGGTACATAACCCTTATTGTACAGAGGGACATTATAGTGCATTCATTCATTTAATCTCAGAAATGGAGTGAAAAATAACTTTCATTGATAATTTGTTCATTACAATAACATTTATTGTAGAAATGGTTTGCTCGGGGCTCACATTGCTAACAATCTCCCACTAGCCCTCAGAACCATTCAGGTACAATCTTAAACCCATACTCATTACATGCTGGTCAAAAACCTTCTATGTCAGAGGTTTGGTAAGAGGATCAGCAACGTTGTCGGTAGAGGCAACCTTGGTGATGATGATGTCACCATGCTTTTGTATCTCCCGAATGATGTGGTATTTCCTTTCCACGTGCTTGCTCTTCTAATGCCATATGGGTTCCTTTGCCTGAGCAATGGCTCCCGTGTTATCGCAGAGTAACGGGATGGGAGTATCAGAGGAAACTACGCCAAGCTCCAGGATGAACTTGCGTAACCACACCGCCTCCTTTGCAGCATCTGATGCGGTAATGTATTCGGCTTCTGTTGTTGAATCTGCAGTAGTGTCTTGCTTCTTGCTTCTCCAGCTCACAGCACCATCATTCAATAAGAACACAAACCCCGATGTTGACTTTCGATCATCTACATCCGATTGGAAGTCAGAATCTGTATATCCCAAGACTTGGAGATCACCATCTCCATTGACCAAGATGTAATCTTGTGTCCGTCTTAGATATTTGAATATGTTCTTTACTGCATTCCAGTGTTGCTCTCCATAGCAGGATTGGTAACGATTTACCACTCCCACTGCATGGCAGATATCTGGCCTAGTACACATCATGGCATACATTAAGCTTCCTACGGTTGATGCATAAGGACATCCAGCCATGGCCTTCTTTTCCTCAACAGTTTGAGGAGCCATTCCTTTAGACAGTGGATACCATGTATTAAGGGTAGGAATCCTTTCTTGGAACTATCCATATGGAATTGTTCAAGAATCTTCTTAATGTACCCATGTTGCGACAATCCCAAAATCCTCTTTTCTCGGTTTCTAAACAACTTCAGGCCTAAGATGTAAGAGGCTTCTCCAAGATCTTTCATCTCAAAGGTATGGGACAGCCAAATCTTTACACTGGTCATCATCCCTGTATCATTCCCAATGATAAGGATGTCATCTACGTAAAGCACGATGAACACAATGGTGCTCCCATTAGTCTTCTTGTACACACAAGGTTCATGAGGATTTTGCACAAAATCATAACTCTTTATGGTTTCGTCAAATCTGATGTTCCAGCTACGAGAAGCTTGCTTGAGCACATAGATGGATTTCTTCAGCTTGCATACTTTGCCATCCTCAGTCATGAAGCCCTGGGGCTGCTCCATGTAGATATCCTCCTCAAGGTATCCATTGAGGAAAGCCATCTTGACGTCCATCTGCCAGATGTCATAGTCAAGATATGCAGCTATAGCTAGCAGTGTCCTGATGGATTTAAGCATAGCCACAGGAGAGAATGTCTCATCGTAATCGATGCCTTCTCTCTGTGTGTAGCCCTTGGCCACTAGTTGTGCCTTGAAAGTCTCTACTTTCCCATCAAGTCCCCTTTTCTCTTGAAGATCCATTTACACCCAATGGGTTTTACCCCTTTAGGTGGATCCTCTAGGGTCCATACACCATTCTTATACATGGAGTCAATCTCTAACTTCATTGCTAGCATCCATCAATCCATGTCTTGATCCGCGAGTGCTTCATCAAATGAAGTAGGATCAATGTCAGTCTCACTTGACACATGGAATCCATACCTTTCAAGTGTTGCAACTACCCTCGAACTCCTTCGCAGAGGTATGGGTGTTTCATCTTTATTTATCTCTTCAGTTTCTGGTCTAGGAAGCTCAGAATCCTCAGGGGATTCAATGAGTTCCTCTGCTTCATTAGTGTCTTGAACTTTAAGGAAATCATTCTCCAGAAACTTCACATCTCTAGAAACAAAAACCTTTTGGGTCTCAGGGTCATAAAGCTGGTATCCAATACCATCTTTAACATACCCAATGAAGTAACACTCACGAGAGTGAGATTCTAGCTTACTTGCGTCCACGTTCTTCGCATGGACCAAGCAACCCCAAACCCTCAAGTGATTAACACTAGGTTTGGTTCCATACCAAAGCTCATGAGGAGTCTTAGGCATGGATTTGCTAGGAATCTTATTCAGGATATATATTGCACTCTCTACTGCATATCCCCAGAAACTAAGAGGTAAATGTGCTTTGCTCATCATTGAACGGGCCATGTCCATGATGGTCCTGTTGCGTCTTTCAGCAACACCATTAAGTTGGGGAGTTTCAGGAGGAGTGAGATTGGAAACAATTCCATTCTCCTTAAGGTATTCCTTGAATTCATCCGAGAGGTACTCGCCACCTCGATCAGATCGAATCCGCTTAATCTTCCTATCGGTTTGGTTCTTAACCAAAGTCTGAATTCTTTGAACTTTTCAAAGGTTTCAGACTTATGACGTAATAGGAAGACAAACCTGTATCGCAAATGGTCATCAATAAATGTTAGATAATATCGATATCCATTTCGAGTCACGCAACTGAAGGGACCACATACATCGGTATGTATTAGGTCAATAATACCTTCGCATCTCGTAACCTTGTTACGGAAAGGCGTCCTAGTCATTTTACCCTGAATGCAATGTTCGCAAGTGGGCAAAGGTTGAACCTATAGAAAATTTAGAGGTCCATCCTTTATCAATCTATTGATCCTATCAACAGATAAATGACCAAGCCTTTGATGCCAAATCTCATTTGAGATGTTTTTATCCTCCCTGGATCTTTTAGGGTTTTTATTAGTGGTTGTAACATTCATGATACATTTATCAATGCACAACTCATAGAGTCCACCAGAAGTCAAAACACCATCCGCAATGTATTTATCATAACGATTTATGACTAATTTATTACAAAATAGGAATGAATATCCGCTTCTAACAATCTTAGATACAGATATCAAGTTCCTTCTGACTTCGGGTACACAAAGACATTCTTTAAGTATAAGGACTCTACCACTAGATAATGATAGTCGACAAGTCCCGACAGCTACTGCTGCAACACTTGCATCATATCCCATCTGGATGACTATCTCCCCTTCTTCAAGACTTCTAGTTTCCTGAAACAAATGCAACAAATTGCATACATGAACAGAAGCATCAGAGTCTACAACCCACTTCCTTCTCGTCCAACGAGAAAGCTAGTTTCAATGATGAAAGTAGATTTCATACCTGCTGGGGCTTTACCTTTGTCTGACGACTTCAGGTATTCCGAGCAGTTACGCCTCCAATGCCCGGCTTTTTGCAGTGGTGATAGACGTCGATTTTCTTCGACGCCAACAGAGTGGATGCATTGGAAAAAGAGCCAACACCTTGTCCCTTCTTCTTTCTCTTCTGGGCCGGGCCCTTCCGAGAACCTTATTTCCGACCGCGCTTCCCTCTGACCTGTGCAACCATTGCACTGCCAGCGGGACCATCCTTCTTCATTACATCTTCCGCAGATTTTAATAGGGCAAGAAGACCAGCACTTGTCAATTCCAGCTTGTTCATGTGGAATGACACTACAAAGTTATTGAAAGACTTGGACAACGACACCAGAATGAAGTCAGCTTGCATGTCTGCATCCATGGTTGCCCCAAGAGTCTCCAGCTTTGACAAGTACCCAAACATTTTGAGTACATGTTCACGGACCAAAGTCTCTTCCTACATCTTGCAACGAATGAGATCTTTCATAACATTGTACCGTTGGGTGCGGTTAATGTCACCAAACATATCTTTCAGATTCTGCATTATCTCCTGACAAGTGCTCATCTCCACATGTTGCTTCTGCAGAACATTGGAGAGAGAACCCAGGATATAGCATCTTGCCAAGACATGATCTTCATCATACTTGTCATTGTATGCTTTTTCTTCCTGGGATTTAGGGTTCTCATGCTTGTCCTCTGAGAGCACATAGCTTATGCGCTCTGTAGAGAGAACAAGCTCCAAATTACGGATCCAATCCGAGTAATTTGGGTCGTTCAATTGGTTGACCTCAAGAAGCCTACTAAGTGGGTTCAAGGACTTCATTTTCTGAAATTAGGAATGCACTATATTAGAATATATAAACATATATTCAAATTTATGATATTTGATAAGATATTTTAAATCAATTTATTCTTGCATTGTTGACTTTGAAAGTTCATTCCCTTAATCACTTTCAAAGTAAGAGATATACTTACCGCTATATCTCTAGCAAGAATTGGGATCTCCTCTTTATCTTTGTCACATCCCAATAATATGAGAATCTGCGACTCCAATAAAGAGAAGTTGGAACACATTCTGCCTTGCAAGTCCAACTTACATTTTCCAATTTGGTCTTTAACACCCGGGCCCACCACCCCTAAGGCGATGTTGACCCGTTGTTAATTGAACCAACCGTCAACAGGAATAGTACTCGCTATGCGCAATCCAATATCGCCCCAATGATATGAGGATCCGATATTGGGGTCACTACACATACGGCCTTACTCTTTCGAGAAGAAAAGAGCCCGATCCAAATGCGCTTGCATACAGGAGTTGTCACTTCAGACAGATGTCTCCTACATGCAATCCCTGACGACAGAACCCTTCGCCTTGACGGGAGACCATGGATATCACTTATGTGATCCTCCATCTCATATTCAAATTTTAATTAATTATCATGAATCACATTCATATAATTAATTCTTCCAAGTGAAATAATAACTCTATTCATAATAGAGTGTCTCAATTGGACATAATCAATTTAATCATATTAAATTAATTATCAATGCAATTCAATCAACAAACTTGATTATTTTCACTTGAATATAAATATGGTAATATCTCAAAGTACATGTTAATTCGAATTTTAATAATTAGAAAATACACCTTGATTTTCTCCGGCATTATACAGTCCCTACCCGCTGTCATGGCCAGTACCGACGAGAGTGGGATGGACCACATACGTTGCAACCCGCAACCCCAATGCTCTCCGACGAGTCACCATATCCACCTCGAGAAAGCATAATGCCAGATATATCAATTTGTACTTGAGATGATCATCGGTTTTTCAACCGAAATTATACCATATAGAAATAATCAAAACATTTTTTATTATAAGGAAATTTACTACACAAATTCCCAATCTTATTCAAGCATCAAGTTTGATGATTGTGTTTCCAATTAAGATTTATATCAAATCTAATCAATTAATTGGTTGAGGCCAAGTCAATTAGGTAAATAATCATCTTACAATATTTCACAAATATTTTTCAAGATTATTTCATGAAATTAACAATTAATTTCACTAATTGACAATCACTTGGTTCTAGATTAGGACTGCAATTTTAGTATGACCCCTACTCACTAAAATCAACATATCTCAATCAATTGAAACTCAAATTAGACAAATTCAATTTTGAAAGATTGCTAACTTGATTTAGGACAGAAGTCAAGTGATGTTTCACGCATTTCGAGGCGTATCTAAACACTAATTGACTCTTTAATCATGTTAAGATCTGCAGTACCCGCAACAGTGCATGCATGTTCATTAAAACAACCATATCGAGAGCATATGAAATCCGATTTACGCAAACTCAGATCCTATGGTTTCCTTATTTAATGGGGAACAAAATACAAGTAAATAATTCGTGCTTAAACATTTTAAACATGACCGAAATTATTTACTAAACAGATCTGCGAAATCAAATGCGACAAAAAAACTTTCGTGACCTTAACGAACCCAAGTCGTCCTCAGTTCGTGGATCATATTCGTAACCATCGACCTAAGGCTCTGATACCACTTGAAGAATATGGAATTATCCCCAAGCGCATCACGGAAGCGTGATCGTCGTATCGGATACGACGCAGAACGGCTAGTCGTACTAGTTGTTCTGTGCAGTGGAATTTAAAAATTTTCATGCGATGAAACCACATGATCCAAGAACGATTCTCGGATCGTTTCATCTATAACCACAACAAGTATAGAATAATACCTCTTGAAGCATGGTTGATCAAGTCTCTAAAGAAATAGACCTCCTGTCTCAAGTCCGATCGTCGGCGAGACCGCTTGCGAGCGCGGGGATGAACCATGTAGTCCTCGCAATCCAAGAAGATGATCCAAGCACGGTTGATCCTGATCTCTTCGTACGAGATCGAACGTCTCCTTCGTGAGCGTAACACTCCAAGAAGATGGCGAACCGAAGAACGTCGAAGCGGCGGCGCGGTGGAGAGAGCGTCGACGAGTCTCTCCTCTAGGGTTTGGTGGACGGCCACCAAGAAGAGGGAGAGAGGGTTGGCGTGTCAGAAGACAATGAGAGAGAGAGAGAGCTTCAATATTGCATAGCCTTAGAGATCATAGTATGCCTCTCTTTTTATAGGGTTTTGGGATCCATGGATCTCAATCCATGGCACATATAAAATCAATGGATGAGATTGATTTATGTCCAATCCAATGGTCAAGATTTTTGTTGGTAAAACCAACAAATTTGGATTAAAATATATTTGACAAAATCAAATATAAATCAATCCTAAATTACATCAATAAATAAGGAGAGAAGATTACAAAGGAGATCACGCCTCGGGTGGACGGCCACCCATTCCATATAGGAATTGGGTGCTGCCCATCCCTTCCCTAAATGGGGCAATCTCATGGATTTCTATGAGATTGCATATCTCCTTGAATTTCTCTATTATTTATTTCCAACAACTTTTGTTGGGTTTTATTCTTCAAAAATAATTCACAATTATATTTGAGAATATTGCAATCTTGCCATTGAAAAATTGTGAATCATATTCACAACCCAAACAACATATAATTTACATTGTTAATTAATTACATAATGTGTATCCAATACACATAATAATTAATCAACAAGTATAAATTATAATTATCTCTCTCTAATACATTATAAATCACATTTATAATATATTATGAATAATTGGATATTTCTATCCACATTATTCTTATCCATAATAATTAAATCATATTTAATTATATTGGATAATTTCTTCGCACATCAAAATGATTAAATCACATTTAATCATTAGTTCTTCATTGCTTAGATCTTATGGAATTATTCTCGAACCCTTCAAGAATAATGCGATATATCCTCAGATACTTGGAGATAAGGACAGGGTGATTGTATTGTTCCACGTATAGTGACTTGGATGTTAAGATCATATTTCAAATCCATATCCCATGGACCTCCCACTGATGCTTGATCAAATCAAGACCGTAGACCTAATCTTCTCATTGCATCTGAATCTCATTCAGATCAATGTCCATTTCATGAACTAAAATTAGGTTACTTCTCTAATGAGAGGAGTGATGAATCCACGATTCATCATCTCAATATCTTGATCTTAGCAAAATCCCCTAGTAAAATCCCATAAAAATTTCCATAAAATCAATAAATTAACAAAATGACTCTTGTAAATAAAACACACTAATTAATGTATATTAGATTGTAAAAAATAATTTAACAATAAAAAGTCACAAAAATAAAGGAGTTTTTCTACCTGTACGTGAGTGACCTCCCAGCAAGCCCCCACCTCCCGGTGATAGCGAGGGGGCGGCGAGGAGTGCAAAGACGAAGGTTTACTCCGGTGTCGACCCCTGGCCATGGTAGGCCAGGCCTGCGGAGCTTCTCCTCCGCCAAGCTGCTCCCCGTAGCCGGGGGAGTTCAGCGATGACCCCGAGGTCCTCCGATGACCTCGAGCCCAGGCCCCGCTCCGCACAAACCTTCGGTAAGTCCTTTTGATACTTCTTGTATATTTTCTTTAATTTCTCTTAATTTTTTATGTTGCTTAACCCATGTTCCTCCTTCACCGATCGCCTCTCGAGCTTCTCCTTCACCCCACCTTTCACGTGTCGCCTCCAATAGCACCCTTCTCCCTCTTCCATGCCTCTCCACCGTCGACCCATCTCCTCCACCACCCACGGCGGAGGAGCTCCGAGCTCCCATCTCCCTCGCCCGCAAGAGCTCCCATTTCATACACGTATACGTCTCTCTTGGCTTCGGCTATATTCCTAACCATGCAGGATCTCAAAGCTCGCAATGGCCGGAACATCGTCGGAGGCAACTTCGTAGACCATGCAGCAGTTACCAGAGCTCCGATGAAAAGCCCTAGAAGCTCCTGGACCTTCTCTGAGCTACGAGCTTCCTCGACATACTTCACTGTATCTCAGGGGAGGTCCACAGTAGCCGAGATGGAGCGGCGGAGGAGGAGCCCCTTCGTCGGAGCTCTGATCCCGCCACCAGCCGTAGATGAGGGAGGCGAAGCAGCTGCCGTTGGATGGTCCTCTCTCAGCGACCATCCAACGGCCCTGATGCAGCCACGTCGCCCAGGAGCGCCTTCACCAGTAACCGTTGGATACTCTCGATCCAACAGCCTTCATGCAACCGCGTGTCAACGTTCGACCCTAGCCGAGCCTTGGCGCCAGACCATCAGGCTCTGATTACCTGAGCCTACGCCTAGCCTCCCAGGAGCTTCGAGCCGCTCAATCCTAGCCGAACCAGTGCTGACCCTCTGCCGAGCCTGAGCGTTCACCCGAGCCTGGATGGCGCGTGCAGAGCACGCGCCATCTGGGTAATTTGCGGAGACGCCCTCTGACTTCTCCATTTTTGCAAGTAGGTCCAGATCACATGCAGTCCATGCGTACTGTGGGCATTTTGCACCTTGGCCCTCACGAGTTTTAATAATTGCAGATATACCCCTGTGTGTGTGGAAATTTTACAAGGAAGGCCTCGATAACTATTTTAATTTCACTTTAGTCCTTCCCAGGGACCTATTTGTATTTATCTTTTCATGTTTCTTTTCAGTTATGCCCTTGCTTTCTCTCTTGCATATCTTGAGCTTCATATGTCCGATTGAGTTGATTTCAGTTTCATTTCAAAACTTGTTTGACGTACTTTTTAATGGAATATTTGTTCTCCTATTTTGACATTGTGATCTCAATGTATTTCTTTAAACAACTCAAGTGTCTTTTATGCCTTATTGACAAAACTTGCAGTAAGTGTCAAATGAGTGATTGCTTGATTTAAGTTGTAAATTAACTAATGGTTTAAGTCGCTCATAATTTTTAATCAAGGGCCTGTTTGCTTTGCATTTTCATAGCATTGATCTGCATGATAAAAACAAATTAAAAAATGCATGTTCATTCTTTCCTTTATTGCATTGTCTTGTCTTGTCCTTCATGCATGCTTTGACCTATATAGTTCTTTAACTCAACACTTAGTTAATAAATAAAAATCTGATTAATACGAGAAAGGCTCATGACCCTGAGTTCGACCTTGGTATCTTGCCAAGTAAAAAACAAATTGAACCATCTGATTCTTATTGAATTATCAATCAGATGGTCTTTGATGAGCCCATTTCGGCTCGACTGCGATGACAATTTTAAGTGTTAATTACACTCTTTTAAAGGGCTGATTTAGCGTCTTATCAAATGGCGCCGTTGCCAGCCATGTGTATATACTCATCCATTTCTCCTCTTGACCTCATCCGCCCCATTTTTGCTCTTCTTCTACACTTAGGCTGACTAGAGCCTAAGTATAGGGGGCGGATCGACTTCTATACTATTTATTATTTTAACCATCCTATGCTTAGCACAAGCTATGTCTTTTTCTCGCTTCTTGTGCCATGAGGACATATCACATGCTAAGTATAGGGGGCGTGTATATATTACATATATACTTTACCCATAGCTCGTACTTTCACGTATTTTTGTATATATTATACAATAATTATGGGGTGGGTAAAAAAACTTTTTCAAAACAAAAAAAATCTCTTAAAAAACTTTTCAAAAAAACTATTTTTCAAAAAAATCCTTATTTGCTTTAATTACTCACTGTCAGCCGCCCCCCCCCCCCCTCCCTTTCTCCTCCGTCGTCGCTGCTGGTCGCGGCCTCCCCTCGCGGCTGCGCCGCCCAGCTTAGCCGCCAGGGCCGCCGCCTTCGCTTCTCCCACCCGGTCGCGGCCCCTCGCGCCGCCGCCTCCAGCCCTCACACCTTCAGCCCACCGCGCACCCCGTCCCCTCCGACCGCCGCAACGTCGTGCGCAGCTCTGCCGCTGTGCGCGGCTGAGAGTGGCGCCGCCACCGCCGACGCCAGCCGCCGACCTTGTTGGGTTAATCTTCATGTGCACCGGCTACCTGGAAGAAGAAGGTCATTTTTTTCATTATTTTATTGTACAAATTGCATACTTTTCCTGTTATATTCTTCTAATTACAAATTGGTCCTTGTGCATGTTTTCTATTGTAAGTTGTTTTCTTTAATTTGTAGAGACACCCCTATGTTTGTGTGTTAATTTGGACATCTAATTTGCATCTTTTTATTCAATGAAAATGTGTTGATGTTGAGCAACTAATTCCATACCTCATAGATATTTATTTATATTTTTTTACCTTTGGGTAATTTATTAAAATTGTGTAACTGAAATTCTGCATATTTTACCCAATCTGGACTCTTAAATTTATATCTCACACACGGTTGACTAAAAATTCCATAAAAATTAAAAATGATGCCTTGATATGTGATTTAATTACTATCCAAATTTCATCCAAAGTAGAGTTGTCTTGTGCCTGAAATAAATCATAGAGTGAAATTCATATTTGATTTTTAATTAATTCCACGTACATCATTTTTGCGAAATTTTAAGTCTCATGTATGCCACATGAAAATACCTACTTGGGATAATTTGCACTCTGATTAATTTGATAAGTGGATTAATTAGGAATTAATTACTCACTATCACTCTATTTTCACTAAAAATACATAAAAAATTCATACTTTGTCAAAAAATTCCAAAAATATTACTGTAGGTTTCTTCATCATGTTTATATTCCAGTAAATTTTTCATGATTT
The DNA here is from genome assembly GCA_037367405.1 of Ottelia alismoides. NCBI lineage: Eukaryota > Viridiplantae > Streptophyta > Magnoliopsida > Alismatales > Hydrocharitaceae > Ottelia > Ottelia alismoides. The sequence goes on from JAZKJV010009799.1 coordinate 264,541, forward strand.
TTGCTTACTGTTTGTGTGATAAATTACGAAAAAACCCATAAAAAGAGTGCATTTTTATTTGTTGCATTTTAATTTCTAAAAATACAAAAAAAATGTGTTTTGTGTTCATCACTGGATTAGGATTCTAGAAAAAATATAATTTGGCTAAATTGGAGTAATTTGACATTAAAATTAATTTGGCCTTGTTATGTGTTTTCTTAGTGTCTTAATTCACTCGCATCTTGTTTTTGGCATTCATTTTGTATTAAAAGAATCTAAAAAATACCACTTGGAAATCTAAAACTTAATTTTCAGATTAAACCTGAATTTGTCCTTTGCCTCCTTGTGTTTGACCCCAGACTTGCCCGGGATATAAATTAAGCCGAGACACTCTTCACGGAGATACGTTTCTCGGTTCTGACTGAATCGCTAAGTACACGTACTACAACATGATCGAATTAAACATCGTATTTAGCAACTCGTCAAGGAGTCACTAAAATCCAAACATGTTTCATCACTCCCTCGGAAAGGAAGCATCATGGTTATACAATCGTTTATGATCACATCACCGTCAGGTATTCCCAATACCTGTACATCCTGCATACTGGAAGACCTATGATTATTCTGAAGATAAAGATCACTTTTCACTGTCATCTTCAGGGTTTGATCATTAAGTTTCTCAATCTTGGTTACTGGGATTTGGTATAGATCATGTGCTTTCCCAAAGCATATATCTTACCTTCAAATTCATGTCATGCTTCCAAAGCACGACAACCATGCATGGAATTTGATCAGTCCCAACACCTCATGAGTAAGCTCATGTCTCCTGGTTCACAAGTGAACCTGTATGATCCCTTTGAGAGATCGTATTACTCATATGTCTTTACATGCACACCAGCTCGCCGGTGTATAGTCCTTGGTTAGGTCATCAACGTATTGGTCTGCCAAATGTACACACTTAGACATATAGCAAGACATCTGTCTCCTGTCAGAGGATGCATGCCTATGCTGTGACAGTATTCAACATAGGTCTTTGGTTATCTCGATCTCGTTAAGTCAACCCATTAACTCAACTAACCTGACACCTCTGAATCACTATTCCCATGCAGAGGACCTGCATCAAGAGGTCGGTCAGATATCAGCCATCTGAGAGAGGATTGCCATCTCCTACTCAGGCTAGAGATCATCACTTAATAATCATTTGACGATGCTTGATGAGTCATCTATCTAACTCCTTAGATATCCATCCAAGCATCAGCCTCTATGATTAATTCCACGAATCAACATCTGCATGATTATCAAGTTGGCCATGGTACATAACCCTTATTGTACAGAGGGACCTTATAGTGCATTCATTTATTTAATCTCAAAAATGGAGTGAAAATAACTTTCATTGATAATTTGTTCATTACAATAACATTTATTGTAGAAATGGTTCGCACGGGGCTCACATTGCTAACAGTTTTATCAGTGATGCCACTAGTTTACCTGATTTTGTCCACCGTATCGTGGGGATGAGCAAGGGTCGGCCCTGGGCCGATCCCAGGCCCATTTATATTTGTGGGCTTTAGGCCTGACCTAGGCCCACTAAAATTTTTTTGGAGACCCAAGCCCAAGCTCAGCCCAATTACTATGGGTAGGGCCTAGGCTGGGTTGGCCCATAATGTTCATAAATCAATTGGGCTTGGACCGGCCCAAAAATTATGAGTCCGAGCTTGGGGGTCCATATATTTCTGTATTTCCCTTTCCAACACGCACCCTCATTTAGTTATTTTGATTGTATTCTTTGTTATGAAGTATTTATTAGTTATTTAGATCTCTATTATTTATTTATCATAGTGTTTTGCACGGATTTGTTCATATCTATGATTCTACGGTATCTAATGGAGAGATATTCATAGAGAAATTATAGAAACACGTGCAAATAATAAAGTAGAACCAGTCAATCAGGTTGTAGGCATGCAGCAATAGTAAACAAACATATTGAAAAATGTACCTCAAGTGGATTAATATGTCGCCAACCCCCTCATTCAATCCAGATGAATATGTCAACGTGAGAGATTAAAATCTAGATACATATGTCAAACCCAATCTCTGCAATGAAGAAAGAATCATCCGATCAATAATTTCATTACTGAGATGGACTAATGTGAATATAATCATAAGAATGACATGAAAAATAGATACCTTGAGAATTAAACAACTTGATCTTCCTTCTCCTTATAGCCTTGTACCTATAAGGCTAATGCCTACAAATACAACTCAATCTTTAAAAAAGATGCATTTTGTCATTCAAAGATGAAAATAAATGATTCAACTTAATCATGCAAAAAAAGAAAATATGTCCATAGCGACAACACATAGGGCGACAACAAACATGCTCAATGATCCTATTCCATAGTACATTATTTATAAAAACATTAAGGAAAATAACTTCCAAATTGCTCGTTGTTCATAAAAACTTCAAGAAAGAATAACAAAGATAGTCCAAAAAAATCATTTGGAAGATTGATGAATCTGTGATTTATCACTCTAAATGTGATTAATTAAGCTCATATCCTCAAAATTCATATGCACATATTCATTTATATTGCATAATTAGAATTCATGCATATGTAAATAATAATTGCATTTTATCATGCAGAATTGCATAAAATGAGGAGCCAAGAATCACAACCCAATTCACTTGTAAAATAAGCTAACATTCATGATTTTTAATTAATTCATGCTAACTCCAAATCACCTTAAGCCAACTCCATTGTGTACATATCACTAATATTAATAAAGAAAAATACAAAAAAACAATAACTGAAATAATTGAGAAATAAACTCAAACCCTAATTTCAGATCGATCGGACTAAAACGTTGATATCTTCTTCATACAAAGTCTGATTTGATCCCACTTAATTTTGAACTAATATAAATTCAAGTATCTTCATAACAAGACCAAGTTCAAGTGAGGAACTCATATGTGAAAGTTGGGTCTTGGGCCTCTTTTCTACATTGTATATTTTACCTGATTTTTGACCTATTATTTATGTACATATTTAAATCTTTTTATTCTATTTATTTTTCATTTTTCTTCTTTGACTAAAGTTTTATTAAAATCCATAAAAATCCAAATCTAAAATAACATCGAAATCAAAGAAATTGACATTGTCCGAGTGTTGACAAACAGTCTGTACAAAAGTTATCTTGTTCGTGATTTATTTCTTTATTTTCTTAATTAATAAAAATCAAAAAAATAGAGTAATATGTAAATATTTTTATTTGATTTTATCATATTTATCTTATTCAAAAATGATAAAAAAATTACAAAACCCAAAATTCAAGGTATTCTATGTATAAAGAGTACCCCAAAAAAATTGCTTTGTGCAAATGATCAATTTGGTTTTTGTGTCCTCATAAAAGGTGTAGATCTCATCGAGACAAGAATCTTTCGTGAAGAAAATTTTTTGATCCAAGGTCATTTTCTATTTTGTTTCTATTTATCTTCTTATTTTATTTTCCAATTTCCATGGGAGTGACACGTGGCCTCTCCTGGAGCCGCCACATGACACCCATTTTAGTCCTTTTAATTATTAATTTTTTGTGAAAAAGTTAAAAACATAAATAAAAAAACGTGTCATGTGTTGGTCATGTGCCTCCATTGTACGTGCCAAGTACGTGCTTCCTTCTTCCCCTCGTCCATTCCCCACTTTTCTCTTTTGGGCAGTGCTACCATCATCCTGCAAATCTCACGGTCACCGCCATCTCTCTTTCAATCACATCGCCATATCCATGATTTCCGCTTCCTGCACTGCCTCTCATCCTCTCTCCCTTTCATATTCCATTTGCCAGCGGCAAATTTCAAAATCCCGATCTCCTCTTCCAGATCTGGACTCTCCGTCAATTTCACGACATCTCCACCCAGTCAATCGATTCCTTCCCCTTTTTGCACCCAATCCCGATCGCACCACCTTCCTTCTTTGGCCGCAATACTTCCATCTCTGGTCACCTCCTCTTCCTATTAAAGCACCATCGCCACCCACTGTTGCCTTCATCCGTCGACAGCCAACAATAGAAGAGAAGGAGAATAGGGACCCATTGAGGCGGTGATAGTACCTCATCCCTCGTCCTCACCAGCGACCCTTCAATTCAAGTGGTGAGATCTGAGGATCCCTAGATTCATTACAGCACCTCTTCGACACTTGCATCCGCTCCATCCTCGTCCCAGGGTCATCGAGCCACCACCCGGTACCCTTGTCTCCATCGTTATTCTTCTCTTGTCATCACTGCACTCTCTTGCTCCACTCAATATCTCTACGTCCCTCACGATCACATTCCCTCTCCATCATCATCGAGTTGATCCACCACACCCGTACGATAGAGCACTACTTTCAAGGAGCCTCCAGCTGCCCCTGCACGCCATCTTCGCTCGGGTGTAGAGCCAACATCTGTATACACCACCTTCCATCGACTTCAAGGAGCCTCACACATCAGCTTCTCCACTACATTGAGCCCTCTCCACGTTCTTCACCAACATCCTGCACTATCGCAACGAGCTTCCTAGACCACCATCTTCATCTCGCACCTCCAGCAGATCCATCATCGACTTCGGCAGTTCTTCACCTCCATCACCATCTCCAGGAGCTTTCTATCAAGAAACGCTCCTCCGCCCGCTATTCAACAACGTTGCCTGAAGGTCGGGCTCGAGAGCTGAGGCCCCCACTCACGTGCATAGCACGTGCATTGGGGGAACATTTTGCGAAGAAACCCTTAGAGTTCGTCATTATCTCAGATACACCCCCCCCCCCTCTTGGGGATTTTTGCAATGAAGTCGTTAGATATTCTCAAGCCACCCTCTCCAGCCCAGGGACGTGTGAGAAGCACGTGATCCATGGACATTATGTTGTTCACCTACCAGTGGGGTCAGTAATTCCCTTTAGGCCCCTATTCTACATTTTTACTTCATTATTTGTTGCAATTTTACAAACGTATCCATGTATTCTTCTATCATTTTGAACCTCTTCATTGCATCATTTTATTATTCTCAAAATAGAATTATGTTCCTCAATTAATTATGTACATAGTGGCATGTTCTTTGTATTTTTATTACTTGTGGCAGATTAAAAATTAATATTTATGCATAAATTTTGCATATTTTACCCAATTTGCGCTTCAAATGTTATAGTTAATCAACCATAGCTCTAAAACTGCCAAAAATTCAGGAATTGTAGAATTAATTGCAATTTACATTACACCTAAAAAGAATTGTATTTCGATGCATATACTCTATAAAAAGCATTTCACATATTTCAGTCTTTATTTTTAATAGGTATTAAATTCAACATTTAGGGCTTAGGATTTTTCTGAGATAGATCACCTAGTGATATATCTTAGATAATTTTATTTCCAGAAAATAATTAGATTTAATATTTATTATAATTAATTATTAAAAATCTCACTATCTGGATTCATAGATTCATTAAATATTCATATTGCATCAGAAAATTCAAAAAAAAAATACAATGAATTTATTTCACCATAATTAACATTTTGTCCTAGTTTCATAATTTTTGGACATCTTTTGATTGACATTGATCTTCTAGTCCTTAAAATTGGCATGCATTTTCATTTGCATTCAAAAATTCCATAAAAATACCAAAAATATTCTGCTTCGAAAATCACGTACGAAATTTAATAGACACTAACCTAGGTTGTTCCTTTGCCTCATTGGTTCAACCTTGGGACTTGCCCAAACATAAAATCACTTGAATTATTTGAATGAAATATTTAAGTGAATATTTCTTGATTGATTATGATTACCCACCAATAATGAAATGACGATACTCACTATTTTAAATGCTTAATTCACACTAAATAAAGAGGGTAAATCACGAATAATCATATGGCATCATTCTAGAGGAATCAAATGGCTTAATTTTTTATAGAAAATTAGTGTTAGGTTTTTCATATATTCTGGTAGTCTGACCCCCGAACCTCATCACTGTGCATTTTCCATTTTTCTCTATCTCCTACTTTTATTTTATTTTATTCTATTCTATTTTCGTTATTTATTTTCTTATTTTATTTTTTATTATTTTTGTGTCACTCTCTTACACATACTCTCTCTTTCGTGCGAGGTACCTGATGTACGTGGAGCGATTTTCAAGAAATCGACGCATCTTCACCGACCGTCAAACAATATAAAATTAAGATCGAGTCAAGTAATGAAAGACCGTAGAGTCTAGGATTTTAATTTCTGCAATTTTAATTTTTGTAATTAATTTCTAATTCACAACGGTGTCTATTTGGACTCTCACGTGTATAATAAGACCCGAACTTTTTCTTTGGTGTGTCGTGTCCTATTTCACTCTCTGGTGAGGGAAGGCCCGACTTATGTGGTTCGTTAATTAGACTTGCACATACTACTATTAGAGCTTCTAGGATTGTATTGCTTGTGCTCGTAGAACCTAGGACCACACTTCACTTAATTGAGATGAACATTAAATCATTCAACTTAGTCAAAAATTCTAGTCATTTCTTCCCAGCTAATAGAACTTTCTCATAGGTGCAATTTTTATCGGCTTGCATTCATATAGATTAAATTCCAATTATTGCATTGCATCCCACTTGGAGATTGCGAGTAATCACTCTAAGTCTTATGGCTGAGCAGTCATTACAGTTTTCAATGTACATCGGATTTTCCTGATTTTCTCCCTCTTTATTTGTCACATAAATTATAAAGGAAATTAGGACTGGACGGTAGACATGCATTTGTGCTCACCTAATTTTTTAGTGATCGCCAAATTAAAATTGAGACTGTGATGAATCTGCATTTCATCATCTTTATTTATTTATTTTAGCTTAAAATCCCTTATAAAACACCTGTTATATTAATAAATCTGTATTCTTACTAACTTGCGTATGTATGTAAATATTATATATTTATTACTATTTTAACCTAAAATAACTAAATAAATGGAAAATAAAGAAAATAAAAAAAGACTGTATATATGTAATAGATACAAGTTGACTCGAACCTCGAGAGAAGGTCAAGACTTGACCTAATCGACCAGGAATAAAATAGGGGGAGATAGGCTCTTCAATTAGAAAATCCAAAAAAGTTTTTTTGTAAATACTTTTCATTCTACATTTATTCTGTGTATATTTATATAAAACTAACACTATTTTATCTATCCATAAATTAACCTCAACTTAAATAATTTTCAAAATAAAAGTTGTAAATAAAATATTTTCTAAATAATAAAATTAATTGCAAAATAAAATCATGTACAAAATAAAAGTAACCACACTCGGAAAAGGCCATAAAGCGATAATTTAAAGACCAATTCTGACACCATATGATCGAATTTAATTAAACCCACTTCCATTGTGTTCTAAATTAAATTATCTTTAAAATGGCAGTGGTTTCATATTTTTTTGAAGTTACGGTTTGAAAGATGCTTTTTTGGGTGACTATTACAATTTTACCATTTATTTATTGTATATATTTAACGATATTTATTTTTTATACATATTGTATTTGTAAATAATTATAAATATTTTTAATAATTATTTAAAATAAAAATTTAAAAATAAAAAAACTTAAAAACTTAGATAAACTAATTTCCTTATTCAACTATGTATATAAGGTACCATATGTATATATAATTTGTATAAATTTGCTTTCCTTAAATAACCACCACAAATAATAAAATAATTAACATTTATTATTTAATTCAATAAAGTGATGAAATTAATTAATTATGTAGATAATGTAAATAATTTTATCCACCATTAACCTCCTCCCTTCTTTTCCTCCCCACTCAAATTTTTCAATTATTTTTTTCTATTTAATTTTCCCCTCCTCCCTCGTTTTCACTCGATCAATCTTTTGTGAGAGGATCCTATTCTCCAAGATCCATCATGTCGCACAAAGGTACCCAACTTCCAAGTCGTTCGATGACAGTGAGTCGGTCCTCGTCAAGGCCATCATGGCACTCCCTGCTCTCACAGTGAGATCCAATTTTATTTACCGTCATTCATATAGGTTAATCGTAATTTAATTTTAATTCATCTTGATTTGATTGTCAATTTTTAATCTTAGTTTGTAGTTTTTTATCAATCACTAATTTTGAATCCGATCCAATCTTTCATCTCATCTCTCGAACCTATCTGTTTCATGTGCAACCTCACACAATCACTCAACTCTGGCCACACACGGTGGCCGGAGATCCGGATTTTATCCATCACCTTGCTGGATCCACATTCATTTGTCTAATTCCAATTTGATTTTTTGATTGAGATGTCGTGCCCGAGTCATTGCATTTTATTTCATTGCAGGTAAAAGGAAAAAAGTTACAAAAAATCAATTGCAACTACTATTTCAAAAAAAGAAATACAAAAAAAATTACAGATGTTGTTTAAATTAAAGAATAAAAAAGGGCAAAATTGTTGTCGCCACTACACCCTCCACAGCATGCGTTCCTTTACCACCGATCATCCCCGCCATCCAGACCCAGCAGAAGCATAGCTGCTCCCCTCACACCATCGCTGCCAACACGGAGGGCCACCAGCCGCCACTGCCTCCTGACTTGTGCAAGAGCACTGACTCATTAAAGCAACACGACACTTCCATCTGTTGTCACCATTGTTTACCACCGCAAGCAGTAGACGCCGCCCAGCCCCCAGCCGATCGTCTCCTCATGTGAACAAGAATGAATAAAACATGTGACGTAAGGTACAAGGAAGCCTGTGCCAGAGCCCTATCGCGTGCCTTGCATGGACCATTTGGGTAAATTGCAATAATTTCCCCTCCCTTCTATTTCCTATTAATTTTCATTCAATAACTTTGAACAATTGCATTTTAGTCCAGTATTTCCAAACTTTGATTTGCATATTCTTCTTGCTGAAATAAATACTTTTGTTGGTTGATAAATTTTGAAAAAATCATGTTATGCATCTGATTTTTATCTCTTTCTAGTTTAAATTTCTTATTACAAGTTATTATCATTTTCTATTATTAAACAATCAAAAACATCTCATTTTTCACTGTTATAAATTAGAAAAATCATAAAAAATTGCATATTGCGTCAAAAAAATAAAAAAATAGATTAGCTTCATTCTTGTGCATTTTATTTTCTGTAAAATTTCCGCACGTTAATTATTTTTAAAACTAAAAAAACTAAAATACTTAAAATGTTAAAAATAATATATAATTGTAGAAAAATCTAAAAAATATGATTTCACTTCCTATTTCTAGATAATTTCTTCTAATTTTTAAGAAAATAATAGCAAAATTTTGATTTTATTTTAAATTTTTAAATTGTAAAATAGATCTGTTTGCTTACTATTTTCATTTTATCATGTGTTTATTCATTTTTAAAATATTAAAAAATAAAAAAAATCATCTAAATTCATTAAAAATAGTAAAAATACAGGAAAATACACAAAGATTTTCTTTGGACATTTTTTGAGCATTTTTTGATATATCTGAAAAATTCAAGAAAGAATAGCCATTCTCTTTTTTTATATAGCATGTTTGAAAATTATTTTCTTGAAAATAAAATTTGCAGAACTAAAAACAACTAAAAATTAAAAATTAGAAAATTAAAAATAGAAATAAAAAAATATTAAAATAATAAAACAATAAATTTCTATAGAAAACCAAGATAGTTTGTTTTGAATTTTCTTTTTCCTTCGATTGATTTTTCAATTATTAGAATAACCCTCAGGATTTGTAGCCTTTCTAAGTTCAATCTTGTTAGCTATACATGTAAATTAAATAGAAAATTCACTTGCTACATTCTTTTTTAATAAATTTATTCTGAGAACAGAAATTTTTTTTGTTGAGGTATATTGGGTTGCAATGACTATCGCACATTTATTTTCATCTAAATTAAAAACCATAAAAATCCCTACCAATAAAATGGCATCGTTGCTAGGGAGGCACGGCGAGGGTAGTTAGGTTTCTATTTTGACGTACTATTCTTGGTTGTAATTTTTTGTCTATGTTTTTGACATTTATTCATTGTCCATATTCACTATATTTATTTCATTTTTTACTCACATTTATATAATTTGTGTTTCTTACACATCATTTATATTCTCTTTCTTATGAGGGCCCGACGAGCGAGGACGTCTTTCTTAGGAGAGCTGACGCACCCAAGAGAAGCGGAGGTAGCTTGATTCTTCACCGAGTTGTAGGAGAGTGTGAGAAGAGAAGAATATTTGAAGGAGACCAAGTTTAAAAAAAATTCACAGACTTTCATTTATATATTTCTAGCATTAGAACTCTTGTAAAAGAACATTCATTTGTTGTGGGGTCTATTTCGCCAAGTGTTAGTGCACTTGGGGGACCTCACCGATTTTTTTCTGTCGGCGTATTTTTTCTTTGTTGCATAGGGATTTCGTGAGCTACCTATTCATTGATTTAATTATTTTGTTGAGCTAAGTAGAACTAAGGTCCAAACACCCTAATAGAATATATGTTCCTATAAATCACATTCGTACTGAGTCAAATAAAAAGTTAACTTAATTGAATTAGAAACCACGTGTCGTGAGAAGTTGCATATAGCGCTAGCAGGACCTGTTGTAGTAGGCACCGAGTGGCTTCCAACACCGGACTCATGTATCTAATCTGATTGGTTAACACTGGTTCTTCCCATAATAGAAGCTTTCATCTTACGACGTTTCACTTGCATCATATAGGTTAGTTTATTTTTCTATATTTAAATTCTGTACGGATGATTTTGCATGTAGAATGCTCGCGACAAGATTCGCATCTATTAACCCATGCATGCATCGTTGTATTCAATTGCGCATACGCATTTTTGATCTCCTTCCTTGTTTTTACTCAAGTAAGTTAAAAAGGAAATTGGACACTCGATATGCGATTTATTGAAAATATTCAAACCAAGTGACAATTTCCTTAAACTCAAGACTATTAAAGAAAATTCAACCCTAAAATAAAGTAAGGAAAAGTCATTGTCTCGGGGCGAGTAATCCCCTCATTGTATTCATTTTAAATTACTCACGTACACACTAAGGTTAGTGCCCCAAATCTCATAAGCCAACCTAATTTTTTGTACAATTTTTGTGGTTGTCACCTAGCTCTAAAACAGACAAGATTAAGAGACCGAGCTTTCACGGTGTTCACAGAGTTGAGTAGGTCAATTGTGGTGTGTTTTTTCCTTTATGTATATTGTTTGTAATTACTTGCGAGCATACTAGATCCTTCTGCGTATTTGCATCTTTTTCTTCACATCTTTAAACTTTACCATCGTTCCCTCCCTATCATTTTCTCTTGTTTCAAAGATGGTCGACTAGAGTGATTTTTATCTAATCTTCACGGATCCCTCGTACCCTCCAACCAGTTCACCTCCATTTTCTAGGAGGACATACATCGTGATTTTTGTATATATCTGCCTAACCCATTATTTTAGGAATTGGACTATGATTTTCACCCACCCTCATTCCATTCACCTAATCCTGGGATTTTGGAGTCACCTTTCATGATGTGCCCACACTTGAGACCCTGAACGAGATAATGGAGCATATGAATTCGAGGATTAGAAATCTATTTAGCATAAAAAAAGCCATAATGACGCTCCACTATTTGAGGATATGGATTCACTTGAGGATGATCATGAGAGCTTGCAATCATCCAAAATATAAAAAATGAGAAAATTTTAAAAATCCAAAAAGATTTCGGGAGACACATTGTTGATTCATCTTGTAAGGAGAGGGCACCCATTCCTGACTATTTTCCCACACATTCATTCATCGCATGTCCCACCTTTGACCCCGAAGATGCCACTATACAGACTGCTCTTGGCAATCCTTGTGTAGATGATGATTCTGATCTCCTCCCTTGAATGGAAGAGATCCAAAAAATCAAAAAAATGTTGACTAAATCTGAATTAATGGCCAATATTCATGAGATCATTAAATCCCCTCTTCACCAGGCCATGACACATTTATCTGCTACTCAACATAACAAGAGAAAGCGGAGGAGTAGATATGAGCGTCACATCTTGACCATGGCCACTTCCCATGCCATCTCTGTCACACCTCTTGTGAGTTGATCCATCTATGACTATTCTTGTGACAACACTCTCCTTAACGGTGGTTCTTCAATCAATATCATTCCCTTCTCTATGATTTAGTCTCTTCATCTTAGGCCTCTCAAGAAAACCAGTATGATTGTTCAATTTGCTGATGGATATATTAAGATGTCAAAGGATATTCTAGAAAATATTGTCATTCTTATTCAGGGCATTAACTTCACTTCTGATTTTGTCATATTTCCCATGGAGGCCTCCATCCTTGTGGATAACCCTCCAATCATCATGGGGTGGCCTTTCTTCACCTCTACAAGAGCCGTTAATGATTATGGATCAGGAGAGATTCACTTTTGTTCTAATGTAGGGAGCAATATGTTGATCACTACACCCATTAGTGACCAGAGATCAACATCCCATGTGAGTGTGCCCGTGTTAGCCAACCCTAGAGACTTTGACCTTGACGATACTATCAGATTTTGTTTTTTGTATGTTGGATGGTACTAAGACCCAAGAATTCCTCTTAAAGGAGGAAGACTCGAAAAGCACATATCTTGGAGTTCCCCCTTTTGGTATGTGGCAATGCATTGATGACATTTGTGGGATTTACACAATAGACACACTAGAGCGGAAGGTAGACTATGGGACTAGACTGGAAGGACATGATTTGACTTCTCTCACTAATGAGTCAGTTCCTTTTCACCTTAATTTAGATGAGACTGATAAGTCTGAATTAGATTTGATTGATTTTATAAAGGAAATCAAGCCTTTTGATGAGGATGATGTTGTAGTTAAGACTCGTCAAGATGAACTTGACGTTATTTTTTCTGATAATGAGTCGAGTTTTTTTTCTTTGATATTTGCGAGACTTTTCAGGCCGGACATGACCACACTACTTCCACTTCCTGGTTCATGTCTACACACTCTGAGACCGCTGAGGATACATTCCTGGTCGATTCTGATCAGTTTATATCTAATGTTGATCCCGATATTGACCTACACCTTATCACATCCATTCCTCTGTGATCTCACAAGAAGGCCCGCTTTCGACCTTCTTGACCATTGTACATCCACTCCTCTTGTATATTCACTTTCGTTTACCTCCGTACATTCATTGTATCGCTCATTCACCCCATTTTTGTGTATGCCTAACTTAGGACGTATTTTGTCCTAATTATGGTGAGTGGATGAGCCGGGTGTTGTTCATATTCGTCATGTTCATCACTTCTGTCATTGCTTATACTTAGGGATACTCTACCCTAAGTATAGGGGGAGTGATGTTGTTTATATCATTTTTTGTGTGTGTTTTCTTCTGATCTCTCGCTTGTCCCCCAACTTGTTGATATTCTATTGATAAATATCCATTTCATCACCTTTATTCTATCATTTTGGCCTTACAAATCTTAGTAAATGCGTGTACATATTCTTAATTTAGGCATTTTACCATTCATACATTATTGTATAAATAGTGTATAAAATATGGTTTCTAAAGCCAAAGTTATAGATTAAATAAAAGAAAAAAAATAAAAGGAATAAAATATTAAAAATATTTTATGACCCGAAACCTCGATACCTAGGCATCTCGATGACTAGGCCGACAAGGAATAAAGTAGGGGGGATAAGGGCCAACAAAACCCAATAAAAATCCCTTTTATTTCATTCATTTTTTGGACCTTTTTTAGTTCCATTTTTATACCTCAAATAAACAAACTTATAGATAATTAAATATAGAAAATACAAAATTATTTTCATATAAAAATAATGTACAGATAAAAAGATATGATATGAATAAGATTCCAAAATCCCAATTTCCCAGACCCATATATCTAAAATAAAACTCAAAATATATCAAAATAAACTTTAATTGTATATAACTTTTAATAAGCTATTTAATGAAGGTGGATTCATATCTTTCGAAGTTACGTTTGAAAGTTAAATTTTGGACCCCTATTGTATACTTGTATCGATTAAATTATTCATTTTATTAATTATTCATTATTTTTATATTTTTATATTTTTATAGATTTGTAAATATTATTTACAATATATGTGTATATTAAAATAAAAATAAAAACATAATGAAATCATTAAAATAAATACATAGGTAAAATACCTATATCTATACCTATATAAATAATACTTCTATTTTTTAATTGTATATATCACATCAGAAAATAAAATAAAAATATTCAATTGTACAAAATTAAGTTATAAATATATAAAATAATAAATATAATTAATAAAATTGAAATTATAAAATAAAAATAAAACATTAAAATACATATATGAATATACCTATGTATAGCCCTCAAAAAGTAAATTGAAATTATAAACCTCAAAAAAATAAATAAAAATCATAATAAATTAACTCAAAAAATAATAAACATTTTTTATTCTAAAATCAAATATTAATAAAATAATTTATTATTTTTAATTTAATTTACAAATCTTTTACTTAATTTTTGTCTTTTTGCGGATGACGTGGCCCAATCATGCCACGCCATCCGTTGACCGGGGGTCAACTCCATGACCCTAGGTCTGTGACCGCTAGATCTGTATTTTTGCCCCATTTCTTGGAATTTTGGGGCTCGCATCACTCACCATTTCGCCTCAAGTCCTTCTTGACTTTTTCTCCTTGTACATTGAGCATATACACCCATGTTTTATATCGAGGATTGGATCGTTGATTTGCTAGATATATCTCGATCCTCTCGTCGCCTCGTCAATTGTACGTCTGTTGCCTCCACCGTTCTGACAGATCACAAGGACCCCTTTTTTCTTACAATTTTCATGCTTGATTCATTGATCGAGGATGATGGGACCCTTCATGAAAATTGTTCTATATACAAATACCATCCACGCCTTGTACATATCACATTCCATATCTTCTTGTATCTCTCATGATTTTCCCTTGAACATCACACCATCACCACCTTATACAAAAGCCACCCACTCTTCCCATTTAATTTTTTGAGTCCCTCTTTGTCCTTCTCTCCCCATCCTTTCATGCCTTAGGGTTTGAGATCCGTGACAAGGAGCTCGCCCAGCTCTTGGTTGGGTCGAGGGAGCGGTTTCGAGGCGATCTCCAGCCATCTCTGGCCATCTGGTCATCGAGGTACATGCTCATTGCTCTTGGCCATTCGAGTTGGTTTTTCCTGTGTTTTTCTTAGTGTAAGCATTATCCTAGGTTTAGATTAACATGTCTTTTTATATTTTAAGCATGTTTTAGCCTAGATTTCCATCAATTACCCTCGCCGGAGATCTTAAGCATCGGCCACTGATAACGCTTCCGCACCCTTAGTTAATTCGGTCAATTTAATGTCCAAATTAATTAAAGTGATTCGTTGTAGTCGGATACGAGGGGTTAATCAAAAACCACTTATGGATTAATATGAAGTTAATTTTAAGCGGCAATATTTTTTTACTTGGTGGAAGTCCAAGATCGATCTCAGGGAGGCATCTGTCTCCTTAGGTGAATTTAAGCAAGGATCCGAGTGTTGATTTACGAGGAGTAATTTTTTTGGTCTTTTTTTTCTATGCAGATTTGTGGGGACAATGCAGGCCAATTTAATGTTCAATTTAATTATGATATCAAATGAAGTCCAAAAATTATGAAAATTGACCAGATGATTAATGGTGATGAAAATGACCTACACTAATTTTTTTGGAATTTTTCGACACTAAATAAATTTACTGTGAATTAAATGAACAGACAGAGTGATTTTCAGTATTTAATTTTTAATAAATATCAAACCACAATTTTTCCAAGAACTAAAATTATCCTAGGTGGCTCTAATGAGAAGGGACCTAGGAAAATTAACAGAACTTAATTTCATTGTGAAATGAATTAATTAAAATTAATCTAAGAAAATCACTTAACAATTTATTTAGGCCTCGATATGCGTGCAAATGCTATGAAATTTTTATGGTATGTTAAAAATGATGTCCTTAAGCTACTGTGAATTTTTTATGAATTTTTGAAGTACAAAGAATTAACTATAAATCAAAAGGTGTCACTGGGCAAAATATGTCAACAATTCACCAATTAATTCATTAATAATTCAAATGAACTTACAAAAAGATAACACGTGGACCAACAGACAGAGGACAAAATTTCCAACAAAATGCAATTTTTAGAATTTCAAAATGATGTAGAATGCAATCTAGGGATGCGTGCAAACACAGGGGTGTAAATGCAATACAAGAAATTAAAATTACAATAAGCAAATATGCAGACAGGGACTAAAGTGCAATTACCTATAATGTGGGGGACTCTTGTGCAAATTCTCCACAGGGCACGTGCTCCTCATGTGGGGTCTGCTTCACAGGGACCTCTTTGCAATTTTGGAAAGCTCCAGGGGCTTCTGTGCAATTTACCTAGGCCGCACATGCTCCTCACGTGGGCGGCCTAGGCTCGGAGGGCTGCGGTGGCTCGGAGTGAGGTTCGAGCTCTCTGGAGGTCCGGAGTGAGGCTCGGAGTAGGCTCGGGTTGTCCGAGGCTCGGTCTTCGTCGACGTGGCGGGCTGGGGCCTTTGGATCAAGATCGATCCAAAGGTTGGCGATGTAGACGCGTGGCGATGTGAGGACCGTTCAGATCTGGGAGGCGATCGACGGTTGGGAACGGTCGCGTTGAGGGAACGCGTGGCGATGTGAGGACCGTTCGATCGGGTGATCGAACGGCAGCTGCTCGTCCTCCCCGACGATCCTCCGCCGCCTGCGGAGGAGAAGGCGGGGCTCCGGCGGTCGGGCTGTAGCTCCGCCCATCCTTCCTCGAGGTGCTGAAGCTCTCCGATTTGTCGGAGATAGCCCTGAAGCTTCGCGGCGTGGAGGCGGAGATGATGGTGGTCTCAGGAGCGTCGGAGAGTGCCCCGGTGTCTATGTCGATGAAGCTCGATGGCGTCTCCGGCGAGCTTCCGTTCAGTGAGAAGCCAAGTACCTGCAGGGGGTTAGAAGAGATAGCCGAGGCGTGCGAGTGCTCGTGGAGAGATGTAGATGGTCGGCGAGGCCTACGGTGAGAAGGAGGTGCGCTGGAGATGAGCTCCAGCCAAATGGCGGAGCTGTTGGTCGGAATAGTGCGAGAGGCATCGTCGGAGTGTGTAGATGGGACAGTGAGGATGGGAGCTTCGACGCGAAGCTCGTCGAGGTGGATTGGAAGCGAGAAGGTGGCCGGTGGCGGCGAATAAAGTCGGAGAAATCGGAGAAAAATAAGAGAAAGATCGGACGATGGATGGAGGGATCTACCTGGGGATCGGAGCTCGGTCTCGAGTTCCAGGGTCGTCGCTCTAGGGATCGGTAGGGTCCCGAGCTCGTGCAGCTACTCGGAGGAGCGGCTGCAACACGGCGGCGGTGCCGTGGATCTCGCCGGAGAAGAAGCCCTTCGTCGCTCACGGAATCGTCGAATTGCTGTCACCAATCGAAAGCTCGGAGCTCAGGGAAGCTCTCTGGAGTGGCGGATGGGGTGAACGTTGCCGGTGGCGACGTATTTATAACGTGAAGGTGATGGGTTGGCTGGTGACGAGGCGAGGTTGGTGGTCAACGTGGGGCGACTCTGGTGGAAGTGGTGGAGCGTGAGGTAGACGGCGAGGGAGAGGGACGAGTGGTTGACGTCGTGGGGTGTCAGCGGTGGAAGAGGGAGGCTGACGTGCAGCCGGAAATAGAAAGGGGGCGCCCCTCCCGCAAGGCAAGGGACGTGGGAGAGAGGGGCGCCCAGAGGTAGGAGACGAGGTCTCCACCGTTGGATCGTGTGATCCAACGGTGGGGATCAAGGGGAGCTGGTCGGGTAGGATTAGATCTGGGGCGCAAAGATGATAGGTTGTGGTGTAGCCACGTGGTGCGTTGTGGGCGAAGCGCGAGCGAGCGGCCTGGATAAGGAGATGGAGCCGATCGAAGGGCCAAGACTTGCTGGAAGAGGGGCGGCTGTGATGGAGAGATCAAGGGTCTGATCAAGCGGCGTAGATGCTGCCACGTGGATGGCTCTGGTGAAGGCGCTAATGGGCGGTGCAGATCAAGGCAAGAGAAGATCTGATGGCTATGGATTTAAGCGCGCATGGAAAAGGCTGGACCGTTGGATCTGAAGCGAGATCCAACGGCTGAGGATGCAGGCGGGTGAGGCGAGGGGAAGCGGGCCGCGTGGCGCAACCAGAGGGCGCCACGTGGCCTGCTGTGAGTGGTTGGAGAAAAATACACTTGTAGAGAGAAGAGGGGACCGAATTTGGAAAAACTCAAAACATGAAAGTTGTAGATCTCGATGAGATCTACAAGTTTCATGTTGACCAAAGACGGAGATGAGGTCAAATATGATACATAAATACAAGGATACATAGATATACATAGATAGTATACAAAGTGGCCCAAAAACCCATCTTTCTCATACAAGCTCCAAATTCAATGAAATTAGTCTCATTTTAAAGGTCTTTTAATGTGTAATATTCTAAGAGTAAGTAGACCTAAGTCGGAGTTTGCATGAGGGCTTTATTTGCATTCTAATGTACAGAGGTTCTCAGGCTTTATTGGCTATTTTACAAAGGGGATTTTTGGCTTCTTATTTAAATGCAAAATGAGCTGCTAAACTGCATGAGTTATGAATATATGCATGAATGCTATTTATGCAATATAAGGGGAAATATGCCTCTATTTTCTCGGGAACAAGGCTCTATTTTTGACTTTTAAAGTGATGAATCACCGATTCATCAGCCACCACCGCCCACTCCACGCCACACCTATCATCCTCCAAGAAAAGAAAGGCCCTTTTCCTATGTGTTGTTCTATCTCTATTGTATTTTGCAGGATCTGAAGGAGCCATCTGAGCCTCAATAGCTTCAAAGAGCACCTTGCCCGTCTTCCACAAGCTCCAGTGACCCATCGATGGTCCCCAGATGTTTTTAAAGGTGTTAACAGCTTCTGGGCATCGAGAAGACTTCATAGCATCCATCTCAAGAACCCGAAATCATTGGAGGAGAAAGCATCACCAAATCAAAGCTCGCTTGGAGCTTGTTCTTCGCTACTTCGTCCAACGCGCTTCCCAGTCGTGGATCAAGATCCTCCCCTCCAGGAAAGTAGCTATCGTAGGATCAAGTCTCTCCCTGGTCATCTGATTGTCATCTGCCTTCTAATACTGGCAGTGCATCTGCACCGTCATTGGCCCCCCTAGTCATGACACGTAGCTTAAGTAGAGAGTATCTGTCGTCCGATCCGCTGAAGGTCTCGGCTTTTTGCAACTCAGCCCAGCCTACTTTTTGTATTAGCTAAATAGTAGATAAAATTTCGTTTTCCATTTATTTATATTTGTCCTAATTGCAAAACAGCCCTGAAGTTTCTCACATTTACAATTTAGTCCTTGCTAGAGAAGCTCATGTGCGCGTGCACGTGAGCTTGGCTATTTTGCAAGCAAGGGCTTGCATTTTTGAGCATTTGCATTCAGTACATGAACTTTTATAACTAGTTAGATAATTTAGGTGAATTCGTACTTTGGCCCCTGCACTTTATGATATTTACAAAAATACCCCTACAAGAAGTGTAGTTTCTCTTGTTTGTCCTTATTTAGTTCTTACATCTATATTACTCAAAAACTCCAAAAAAACCCGACATAGCTTACTGTTGCATTTCTCTTTTACGGCCTATTTTTTATTTTGCATTTTCAATCTATTTATTATTTATAAAAATAAAAACATCACTTTTTGTCCCTGTTTGCAAAAGAAAAAACCTAAAAATTATAACACCTATTTAAAAAAATTCAAAAAAATATCTTTCGTATTTATTTAAGTATTTTACAATGTCAGACCGAACATCACTAGAAATATAAATTAGAACTCAAAAAAATTGAAAAAAACCTTAAACTTTTATAAAAATATAAAAAATCATTAAAAATTACAAAAATATAATTTCTGTTTATAAATTTTACATTATTATATCTTTATAACAAAATTGATTTGGAGAATTTTTGTTACTAGTTGATATTTTTAATCTCCATTTTAAATTTAACTATTTATTTTAAACCCTATTTTGGGTATTTTTTAGTTTAAAAATACATAGAAATTAGCAACAATAGTGGAAAAATCACAAAAATTATAAAAAAAATATATAAAACTCTAATTATATTTTCTTCCCTATATTTCTATTGTTTTTAGCTATTTATATATATTCTCTCTCTAACATATATTGTATATATACTCTATACAACATTATATTTCTATTTAAAAGAAAAAGAAAATATAAAATTATAAAATATAAGAAGAAAATATAAAATCAAAAAATTAAAAATCAAATATAAAAATATAAAAATCAAAAATCAAATAGAAATATAAAATTAAAAACCCATAAAAAACCACATTTATAGATAAATACATCACATTCATTTTTGTGCATTTTTTCTATGATCTACCTGCTTGTTCCATGTGTTCGACACTCTGCACATACATACACCTATACATATCTTTTGTAGAGTTATAATAAATTTTAACTCCACATTGCTTTTCATTGTTTAATTCTAATTGGGGGTTAATTGTTGTTTGAAGTAGGATTTCTTGTGGGTCACCACAGCGACTGTGTCTCCCCCTTGTGTGACATATTTAGACCCCTGAAAAATATGCTTCAACAAATAGCCATGGAGCAGCAGTGTATAGATTGGGATTATTTGTTGATTGTGATTTATTTGTCCATCTTTTTACTTCATTTATTTTTCTCATTTATTTGATATATATTGTTTGAATTGTCTAATCCTCCTCTCTCGTTTGACTTTTTGCGAGGAATGCGGATCGAGGGAGGTTCTCTCTTCTAGGAGCGTTTGTGCACTGATTAACCGCGAGATACGATGGTCTAAATGTCTAACACAAGGTGGAGACAAGGTCGCTGCGGCGACCCTCGGTAAATCCCGGCTAAGTCAACAATTAGCCCACGAATAATATCAAGCAATGGAGTTAAAATTTATTATAACTCTACAAAATATTTGAGTATAGTGCAAGTATGTGTAGAGTGTCGAACTCAGGGAGCAAACAAAATAGAACAAGGAAAAATGAACAGAGTGTGAATGTAAGATCAATTGCCTTCAAATATGTAACTTTTTGTGGGTTTTTGATTTTGTATTTTTTTTTATTTATTTTAAATTTACTGATTTTATATTTTCTATTATATTTTGTTAATTTTATATTTTTTTTCTTTTAATAAAGATATAATGTATATAAGGAATATATATGTACACTAGAGATAAGAGA